>CM063107.1:70486063-70589250 GCA_031841125.1 Acanthococcus lagerstroemiae
GTTACTGAACATGTTGTACGTATTCAGTCAAATGTCCGTTCGATTTCAGAACCATTCTCGTCTTTCTATTTAGACGTGCCCAGTTTTACGATTGATAAGCCATTCACGACAAGATGCTAGGAAATGGTAAAACCTAAACGTTTGGTACAAACACAGTTTTCGCTCAAGTATTAGGTACTCAGTAGTATGACTTCATAGTAACAGGAGTATATCTTACCCAGTGACGGGTAGGCGTTTTTTTTTTTGTGTTTGGGAAAATAAGTACCTGAGGGGTGCCAAAAATATTTTTAAATTTCCGGGCCCCACCTTTTCCTTGCCAGGTATATTACAGACACCTCATTCACGGAAGAAATGAAAGTTCAAATAAGCAATATAGAAGATTAGAACAGAAAAACCAAGGAGGAAAATGAAAATAATTCTAATTTAGGGGTAGGTAATATAAACTGAATGCTTCACTTTTTTTTCTTAAATAAGAGAGACAGTAGTAATGAGTAGATAACTTGAGTTGATACTTGATAGTCAAGATGCATACATTATTAAATCAATAAATTAGTCAGGGACGAAACTATAGGAGGGGGGGGGGGTGAAACACCTCCCCAGTAATTTGGTAGTTGGCAAATTTTGAAACTGTTCATTGGAATTTTTCATTTTTTATGAATGTTTGTTTATTTTTTTTTCAATTAAAAAAAATATTTCGATTAAAAATCGGTCAAAAATTTTGTCCGCGAATTTTTAGTTTTCAAAACAGTCGGCAAATTTTTTTTCTCCACCTCCCCAAATTGAAAGTCAAATTTCGTTTCTGAAAATGGAGTACTATGGACTCCTGTCAGAGGCTAGTCAGTCAGAAGCCGAAGGTTTCAAGCTAAGTATCGAACGTTATCTGAAAGGTTGAAACAAAGCTGAAATGTGGAGGACATTTGAAAATCTGAAAGTCGGTAGCAAACGTTGAATTTCGAATTTCAATGACTATTCTGTTTTTATTAGATTCTCTGTTTGACCTGGAGCCTGAAATTTGAGAATGTTGAACATTTTGTTAAAATCTAAAATCTGAAAGCAAAAGACTTATTTTTCAATGTCTCAAGCTGAATCCAATAGCAAATGTTCTATTGTTTGATTTACGGGCTTTGGTCCTGGTGAATACAGGAGAGAAATTTAGTCTGGAATAAAAGTCAAAACTCCATGTGTTTTTCCCATAAGAACGAAAGGGAGCTTATGGCACGGATTTCCCTAATCCAATCGACCTAAAACTCTCCAGTTTTTTCCCGATTTTATTGGAACCAACTTTGGAGACGAATCAAAGGAAATTCAGAAAAAAATGCCACCAAGAGTAAATAACGACCACCGTTTATGTGTAAAGGAAGTTGTGTGTTCTTCTCAAGTATTCCTAACATCCTTCCAGCTTACCCTCCGAGTCCAGGGTATGCTCATGTACGAAAATGAGAGTGCTTTGGGGATGAGGGTGAAACACCCCGAATTATTTGGCAGTCGGCAAATTTTGAAACTGTCCATTTGAATTTTTCAATTTTAAAGAACGTTTGTTTGTTTGTTTGTTTATTTTTCTTCTTTTAAATTAAGAAATATTTTGATCGAAAGTCGCCAAATTCTCAAATTTTCAAAAAATGTCGGCAAATTTTCAGTTAAAAAAAAATATTTGTCGGCAAATTTCCCTTCTCCCCCTCCCCCGCCCCAAACTGGAAATCAAGTTTCACCTCTGAAATTAGTTGAATATTTACAAATTGTTGACTATTATTGATATACATATTACATAATCCGAGGTCGACTCTATAGCAGGTACTCAACAAACTGTCATGGGCGTAGCCATGTTGGGGGGGGGAGTGGGCAAACTGGGGCGCTTTCCCCAGTAGACAGAGACTGAAGTTATATTGTAGTGTGCATTACCCAACATTAATAGATATTTCAACCGTAAAATAATTTTAAAAAACCTATGTTTTCCAAAATTCCACGCATTTTTGCAAGTTATTATCTTTTTTATAGAAAATTTAACAAGGATCATCTTATGTTATTTAAATTTTGGTACTAAAGTAAATATTTTTTTAGATAACGGCGATTTAGCTCGTAAAGATCGGTTATGTAAGAAAAAATAAAAGCCACGTTGCTTGAAACTTTTACACATTTTTGCGATTATCTCGGTAAATGTGCGGTCTGAAAAAAAAATTGTATGAAATCTTTTGTAATAGGAAATTCAACAAGAAACATTTTACGTTATATGCATTTTGGTACGGAAGTTGATATGTTTCGAGATATTCGCGGTTTTTGTAAGATCTCAGTTTACACATAACTTCAAAGCGCCACGTGTTAGTGACCTTACATTGAGCTCAAATTTTTTATGGCTAGGTTTTAGGTCCATTAGAACAAATTTCAGCGCGCACCTAATCGATCGGCAAAAACTTGTGAAATAAGGAACACCCCATTTTTTACGTTATCATGAGTTTTAATTTTTTGGAAGCGCGTGCGTGGTTCATTGGGTGAGCTCGTTTTCCCGGAGAGGCGCATCGGGAGACTCTTGATTTCCCAATAGGCCTATCCATCATTGATCATACCCTAATTAAAATATTTCCATGAAAATTTCTATTAACAACACGGCTGCAGACTGTAGTCGCGCAGCAAAGATCCAGATAAATGAGCAAATGGCTGGAAGAATGTCGGGGGGGCTTAACGTGGTACAAGCACGGTTTTCGCTCAAGTATACTCAAGTCAGTAATATGACATCATATGTGACAGTTTCTATAAAAAGAGGTAGCTTTGTCGATCCGACAAATTTTGAGTTACAGATAGTAAGAAATAGAGGAATGAATGCCCATTCCAACGAGCTATTGGTGAGATGTGTAGCGTTTTTTGTTCCGGAGATACAAGCGGTCAAAGATGAGTGTAACAAAAATGCGCGAAAACATGTTTTTGGGAAAAACGCGTTTAAAGTTGGACACACCTTTTTCTCCCACTCCGTCAAGCGGCCCTAACTCGCCGCGGAATCACGTTACCAGCCTCGACAAGGGCTTGTTAGAAAGGTAATTTTTCGCTCTTCTGCGTGGTAACAATTCAGAACATCGGATTTATTCGTGAGCTCTGAAAAATCACAAAGAAGCGAACGCACACATTCGCATTCTTTTCTCATTCTCTTTCATAATTCTCTTTCTCTCTCTCCCTCTTCTCTCTCATGTGCGTAAATTTTGTCTCTTCGTTATTGTAATGTTTTTTCTATAGACATCAACCAAAGTCTCAAAATTGATCTTTTCAACCAAAAAATTTTGTTTTTCTTTTTTCGCGTTTTCTGGACTTTGATCAATCGACAAAGTTACCCCTTTTTATAGAAACTGTCACATTATAGTAACAGGAGTGTATCATACCCTGATGGAAATTTCTATTAACAACACAGCTGCAGACAAGATCAATGAGCACATGGCTGGAAGAATCAAAGAATGTTCGGTGGAGCGTCGAGCGTGTCGACGGGGCTTTTAAGCATTACAAATTAGTCGTCTGTAGATTGCAGACGCGCAGCAAAAATCAAGATCAATGAACACAAGGCTAGAAGGAAAAATAATTTACATGGAAATGTGAACCACTGAACTGAATTGTGATCATGAAGGGCCAGTGGCGTAGCCAGGGGGGCGAAGGGGGCGAATGCCCCCCGGGCACCTGAAATCTAATGTAAAATATGCAAAAATGAGCGATTTTTCGCCTTTAAAACACGTTTTTTCGAAAAATGTTTGCTCGAGCAGTAATTTTACCTTCATTTTTCATAAAATAGTCCTTTAATATCGGCAATTTTTTTTTAAAGATGAAGGGCTAAATCATACTGATTGGCTTCACGCAATAGAAATAAGAAATACCGCCTTGAAACAGATGTTTCAGTCCACCCACTGAGACATAGGCCTCCTTGGTCAATTATTTTGGTACAAGGGTTATGGTCTAATTCCCCTTGGTGACAAGCCATTACTGGGGAATGGTTATGAAAGAGTTTTCCTTCTCTATAAAGGGCATGTATCCTGCATGGCACACCAGACTAGTCAGGTGTTAGTAGTCTATATGGCTAACCCAATTGTAGTCTTTTTGAATTCCGGCGGAACAATGAAATTGAACTCCACCTCTTGCTACAATTGGTGTGGCTTGGTCGGATGTTAAAGTCTTTCATATGTTCTTGTATTTTCTTATTTTCTTATCATATTCCAATCTTTAAAACTCGCCGTCCGTACTGGGATTCGAACCCGCGTTCCGTGGTTTGGGAGGCAGCGTTCGAATCCACTCGGCCACCAAGCCACTGGCTTCACGCAATACACACAACTGAACTGAACTGTGAACTGAACTGGAATCAGGTGCAGTGTCGATCGGAAATAGGATGGGAGGGCCAGCCAATAGACATATATCCATGTCAAAAGAAAAACCACCACCATAACAACAACAACAAGCTAGTCAAAGCTCTGGTGCCAAAGTTCAATTTGAATATATGCATCTTAAAAATTCAGTCTAGTAGAGTCTTCGTTGACTTCAAGTTTTCCTGTCATAAGGTAGGCACTGTTTTTACAGTAAAGGGCAAAAAACTTGCAAAGGTTACTATTATTACCTTTTAGTACTTGAGTAGGTATGCATGGGTACTCGACGTATGAAAATGATTGAGAGGCAATCAGAAATATGAAATTAAAATCGAGCGATAAATTAAGCTGCCGAATTGTTTAGTGTCAACGAGATCAAACGGCGCCGTACTGAGTAGAAAAAACGATTCACCAGCCGTCCACAGAACGATAACAAAAAAATTGCTGAACGTCACAGCAATTGTTCAAAGAAGAAATAATATGTGGAACAAGAAAATACGCGGGCGCCTCGTAAATATCAAAATTTATTTATAGTCATTAAGCGCTTTTACTTTCGTGCAAATCGTTTCGAGAGGTCACTAACAGAAGGCGTGAGTGCATTTTTTCCCTTTCATTTCTTAGAAAATGAATTAAATGTAAGAATGTTTACGATTTCTTTAGCGGTGTTTTATAAAGTGTTGCATGCTCGTAAATACTGTAATAATTGTTGGGCACAATTCGCAATACACAGCCGATGCAACCGAGGTACTTATTAAATGTTTTCCGACACCTAATATCAGTGATACTTCATGTACAGAGTCCTCAAGTCAACACGTTGCGATGTGACAAGCTTTTTGGATAGATAAGAAGTAAAACTGAGCCTTTGTTCAGTTCTTGGGGTAGTTTCTCCTATAGGGAAGAGGGTCTCTTCCATTTGACCTTAGAGGGCTATGGTGTGGTGGGACGTATGGCGATGCACGCATGCCAAAGTGGCCCCTGAGACACCGCACCCCCGGCCATAGGAACTACCCTTTCGAGTATCGCGTTAGTGACCGGAGGGACGCCTTGGGGCCGGGCCCGAGCCCCCATTTCTACGTGCCGGAACGGTGCGCGCGTCCTACCAGGGCCACCATGGGATTCCCTACTGACCGAGGTCCGCACTCCCTGAGCGCTCGTCTGGAAATTTCAGGTCCTCCACGGCCGGACGCGCTGCCTCTCTTCACTCACCCTTCACCTCCTCGTCTTGGTCCGTGTGTCGACGCAGGCAGGTGGTGACGACGGGTGAGCCCTGCCGGTGGGTCCGCAGTGCAGCTGCAGCAGCTCTTCTCTAGGATGGTACAGAGTTCTCCTCCTGTTCGATGGTGTGGGCCGAGCTTGGTGAATCGTCGGCCCTCTGTCTCGACCACTCCGTCTGCATCTTCTTCTTCATGATGACCGAGACAAAGGCCGACACCCGGTTCCAACTGCTTCCGTTTTTCATCATCTCCGGAATCCTTAGAGGGCTATACCACCAACCATAAACTTCGAAATCTTCGAAAGGTAACGAACAAATATTGTTAAAAAGATTTTTCGAGTCGTCAATCCCGAATGTCTCGTTATGTTTTTATCTGGCTCCGATTTGGAACCCAAATTCGACATTACCGCATTCCAAGGGGGCAAACTGATTTGGGTTACAAAACTGAACGAATTATCCAAGACTTCTTTGAGTTCCTGATTTCGAAAATCTATCCGTCTGCCCACAATTTGGACCCCAAAACTGAAATTTTATTCAAAATTGAAAGTATCGAAATAGAGAATTTTCAGGCCACTAGTTCCAAGAATTACATCATCAGTTTCGATCAGCCCTTTTGTGGGTCTCAAATACGATAATGTTACCTTTTAAAGTTCCAAATTAACTTGAATAAAAAATTGGAGCTGACTATTAGAATGGGAGTCGCATTAGAGCCGCCAAGTGGAAATTTCACGAATTAATTCAGACTAAAAATTGAGCAAACTATCGTACTTTTATTTTTAGGTGGCTGGTTTCGGATTATTGAACCAATTTCATGATCCGGCCCAATTCGGGCTCAAAAATTTAAAATTTTCCTTCAACTTAGAAGGCTAAGCAAGGTAGAGAAGAAAATTTACTTTCCCTTCAAATTTATTACAAATTAACATGACTTGAAAAATTAAATGATGTATTTGACTGTTGGTTTTTCGAGACGCTGATTTCAAAATTTGGCCACATTTTCGATCCACGGTTTGATTTGGTCTTGGATACATAATGAATTATTCCAAGTTTTGCAGTTGGAAACGAAGGAGAAACCCCTTCTCTTGAGGAGAGAGAAGAAAATAATTTCCTCTCATTCCATCACGATATTAAGGTGCTTTTTTGGGTGGGGGAGGCTTTTGAGGCTAAAAAAAGAGAAGAGCGAATTCATGCCTTTGAGGAAGAAGAAACCATTCTTTCTCTCGATGGAAAAGAAAATTGTACATCCTATACAAATGAGAAAAATTGTAATTTTCTTTATTGAAAAAGTGAAACTTCGTTTTTTCATTGAAGAGAAAAATTGCTTTTCCCATTTCCTAGATGAGAAAAAAAAGTATTTTTTCCTCTAAGGAAAGTAGAAACTGTTTTCTTTTCTTGAAAGCGGAGAAAGAAATTGTCTATCACATTTGCTAAATCTGAAAGAAAAAAGAAGTTTTAGGTATTTTCTCTGAAAAATGAGACGTGTTTTCTAACCCCCAGAAACGAACCTTATTCTCAGTACCCTTATGGGCAGGGGTTATAGTCAAAATGACCTCAAAAATGAATTCAGCAGCTACAGAAATCTCATTTTCGATAAACTCATATTATCTGTTATTTTTAAATTTCGCCCCCTCAATGAGTCTTTAAAACGGGAGTGTGTACTACAAAATTTCAAAAATGAATTTAGCGTTTCTGAAAAGCAAGTAGTACACAATTTTTTCATGCTTTTATTCGATTTCTGTAGGCTGGTTGTACCTTAATTACAGCAGAGACTATTGACCTCCGAACTAACTTTTTTTTTCTTCAAAATTCTCGGTAGGCACTTCATTTTTACACTAACGTGAACGATTTTTTTTTCTCACAACAATAGTATATTACACACCAAGAGTCAAAAGTGAGTGTTTACATGCCGAGGGAAAGTTTGCAAAAGAGCGTAGCGATTGAGCAACTCCCGAGTCATGTAAACTCACTTTTGGCTCTTGTTGTGGAAGATATTGTTTATACTACTAGATCAGAAGCGGCAATGTTTACGCTGACATGGTCTGTATTTTTTTCATTATTTTTTTTAATCTATTTATTTATTTAAATTATAGGTAGGTGATTTTTGCGTGCGTAATTAATTCAAAAATTTAATTTGCTCAGTTAATTACTGCAAAGTACAGCATCACAGTCTTGTCTTCAGTATGTTCACATGCACAAACAGCGTACACAGGTAGTGGCCAGCAAAAACGTAACGACGGTTAACAACAAACGGTAACAGCTGTACTACATCGTGAATATTTAAATGCGTTCTTAAGTCACTATTTTGTAATTCGCTCCGTGGCCGAGTGGTTAGAGACGATCGCTGCATTTCAGTCAAGTGTTTCAATGGAGGCGGGTTCGATTCCCCGATACAAAATTACTGGCCAGCAATTTTTTCATGTAAAAACGCTTTATGTTGAGGAACGTTTACTTTACATGCAGATTTTGTTAGCACTCGATGCATGAATGATAGGCGTTTCTTGTCGTCCGTAAAACACCAATGTAAACATTGCCTTTCTGATCAAGTAGTATACAAAATAAGTTTTTTTGACCATATACTTGGTTTGAGAGCTTTAAAGCAAAACTGGAGATTTTTGTACGTGGAAGACTATGTTTAGGTTTGCTAGACTGGCTCAAAATAAAAATAGTGTACATTTAATTTCATAGGCGATGAAAAATTTTTTGAAAGGAGAGTGTCAAAAATCAAAAACACAAGATTCTTGTCGGTGAAAAGAGTTAACAAACAAAAAATCTCTACAGTTCGTCTCTGAAATCTCAAAAATATATTTTTTATCCATTTACTGGATACTTTTTGGATTCTTTTGAATTTTGGGGAAAGGGATACAAATAATACTTTGCTGTTGCAACTTTCACTAGTTATTGAGCAAAGAGAACCCAGATAAAGAGACATAAGATGTACTGCTTCAAGTTCTATCTTCTTCTTTTTTTCAGCGTATCTTGAAGAAGTTACGATAGTTTCTAATGGAAGTTCGGAAATCAGGGATGAGAGATATCCGGGGGGTCTGAACCCCCCTTGGCATCGGCCGACAATGTGGAAAAATTAAAATTTATTCTGGTAATAGTAAGTATTACACCTGTAATGTTGTAAAAGTGAAACAAATCCCCCCCCCCTTCATACTAAGTTTGGCTACTCCACTGGCTGGACGACTAAATTAATGACAAAACACCTCGCTTTTTTTTGTAAAAAAAGTTGAAACTTCTGAAAGACCACTAAAGATTACATGAAATTAATGGCGCACAGTGGCGTATCCAGGATTTTTCTAAGGGGGGGGGGGGGGAATCAGAAAAATCTTGGGCAGGGGGGTACACCTAATATGAACTGTATGTTTTTACATTGACGTATCAGTATGTTGTGCTTTTCAACTTCAATTATGCTTCTGAATTTAAATTTCATTTCGCGCATTTACTGTGATACTGCCAGCATAATATACAAAATTCTCATCTCAAGGGGGATTCATCCCCTAATCCTCCCCTTGGCTACACCACTGGAGGTGCAGCCAGGATTTTGTCATGTAGTGGGCTTATACTCAGTATACCTACTGGGTGTTCAGGAACACTGATTACCCCAATGAGACATTTTCGATAAATTGCTAACATTGAATTGTAATGTTTACATTGGCTTACCAAATTACTGAAATATCTCGTTGGGGTACGGGTACTCGATATTTTCGAACCCCCCGTATTACCCATTTACTGCATATACCTATTAATTCAATTACCTCTGTTTTATGTTAAATTTAATCCCCCCCCCCCCCCGCGGGATATCCTCAAAATAGTTCGATTTCACGAAGATTTTGGCTGGTGAGTTTTCATGTTCAGGCCAAAAGGAACAAGTTTAGCAACTACGAGCAACACATTTCGAATATCGCCAAATTTTGGACTACCGACGAAAAACAGTTCACGTCCTGGAGGTAACTTGCTTCAACAATGAGTTCACTTTTTGGCTTCATATCATTTCCAGAGCATCAGTCGATGCGTCTTTGCAAACAGTGTTGTTCTAGTTAGAAGAGTGAAAATCGGTTTTTGTGATTTAATCCGTTAATGAAACGATTTAAATAATACTGCTTATTTCAGCCAAAACCGTGTATAGGAATTCGCGGGATAAGTGAGCGAGGTTTTGTTGTAATTTAAAACGGAACATTCGGGACAGCATGTATTTCTGTTCTCTCGGCTTCGACCTTGACTGCATAATCCTCGAGTAGGTAAACCCGGTGATTTCGGTGGTTCTGAAAACTGTACCCTATTCACGTTATTCCTCTTAATCATCTTTTCATCTTTCCCACCCCTGTTACGCAGTCATCTGTGTCTAAAGTATCTCTAACAAACCGTTACGCTTCTCACTCTCACATCTTTCATTTTCGAACTCAAGTTGTTCGAAATAACGATTCTCTCTCGAGAAAAACGCATTCTTACCAATTTCGTACGTATTTATCATAAAGCTAGGCGTAATTAAGGCGTAGATCACTTGGGATCCTCCCTATTGTTATATAAAAAAAACCTATTTCTCCGGGCTTCGAGGTACCAAAACACTCTATCTAGGTACTGGGAAAGAAAATTACAGGAATGCAGAGGTACGCTTTTACTTTCCACTTAACGAGCATAGCGCAACAAGGTGTTCGAATCGTCCCATCGTTTGCTCGTTACAGCGAATTTGCTGAGTCTTTCGAAAATCTTCCGGGCTGCAGGATTTGTTCGACTTCATTACAAAGCCTGAGAACTGATTGAGCCTCAGCAAGAGGAAACTCTCGAACGACGTTGCATATTGCGAAAAACATTTTCAGAAACACCGCTGTCGGAGCTGTTGGAGTTTTGCTGCGTTTTATAATTTCGCACAGCCCACGAGTACGTGCATAGGCGATCTCGTGAGACTGCGAATCGTCGACTGATATGTGAAACAATATACTCATTTTCCTTTAAAATAAAATTCCACTGTCTGCGCAAATATTTGCGTCGTACTTATCACGAGTATAAAATCCGTGCCCGACTTCCGACAAATAAAATAGCTGACGAAGGCGAGTGCAGACTCTGGATGAGACCTCTGATTGCACACGCCGTGCGATGTGTACGATTTTAGGCGTTTTCATCCGAATACGTGACGTGTACGTTTTTGTAAAATGCGTGTAGAAAATTAGACGTAAATTTCTGGCGGCGCCGACGTGAAAGAAAGTAGGGGAGGAGTTATGCCTCGTGGGACGTACGACGATGCATTCATGCCGAAGTGGCCCCTGAGGTCCCGCAACCCCGGCTCCGGGAACTAGCCTTCCGAGTATCGTATCAGTGGCCAGAGGGACGCTTTGAAACCGGCCCGAGCCCCCGTTTCGGCGTTCCACTGCAGGTGCGCGCTGTGTCCTGCCAGGGCCTCACAGGGCCCCCTACTGACCGAGGTTAACGCTCACTCAGCACTAACCTGGAATTTGGGTGCACCATGGTTGCACGCGCTTCTTCTTCACTCACCCCTCACCTCCTCGTCTTTGTACGTGCGGCGACGCAGGCAGGTGGTGACGACGAGGAAACCCTGCCGGGGGTCCGCAGCAGCTGCAGTAGCTCTTCTAAGATGGTAGAGAGTTGTTATGTTCGATGGTGTGGGCCGAGCTTTGTCCGCCGGCCCTCTGCCTCGACCACTCTGTCTGCATCTTCTTCCTCATGATGGTCGAGACAAAGGCCGACCCCCGGTTCGATCCGTTTCCACTTTTCAGCATTTCCAGGACCAAGGTGTCCGGCGCGAGACGGTTGATCACGCCATCGCACATGTTTCCACCGCCGAGATCGATCGCTGTTGCCGTCCCACGCCTCTCCTGCTACAAGGTTTCACACTCGAACAGGATGTGCCAGAGTGTGTCCTTTGCCCCTCGATCACAGTGCCTGCACACGGGGCTCGGCGCTATCGCCATCCAATGTAGGTACGTGCCGAAGCACCCGTGGCCGCTCAGGACTTGGGTCAGGTGGAAGTTCAGCTTTCCATGAGATCTTCCTGTCCATACATCGAGGTCGCAGATCGGCGCTTGGGTCCACTCGCACTTAGTCGACTGGGCAAGCGCGTCCTTCCACTTACGAAGCATGGTCTGCTGGATGTCTCGCTTGACCCGAAGTGCTTCCCGTTTCGTCTTCGCTCTAGGGGAGGAGTATTTATTTCAGCATATATGGTGTGCATACCTCTTCCCCTGCTGCGCACACCTCCCATTTTAGGGCAAAGTCCTCCCCCTTCCCACTCCATATTTCCCTGTCAGCGGTATGCCTTCTCCACTTATGGCCCAACATTCTGGTTATTTCGTCCTTCCACGGGTGAGGGGTGTCCCCCGTCTACTTTTCCTATCATACGGGATCCATCCCTCACCCTTTTTCCCATCCTTCATCCCCCTGTCACCAAATGTGACCCGCGTATTTTCAC
Organism: Acanthococcus lagerstroemiae; assembly: GCA_031841125.1. Lineage (NCBI taxonomy): Eukaryota > Metazoa > Arthropoda > Insecta > Hemiptera > Eriococcidae > Acanthococcus > Acanthococcus lagerstroemiae. Next base: position 70,498,029 of record CM063107.1, read on the forward strand.
TTGCTTTTCTATACAAAATAACCAATGTCCTGCATTTTTGTTTTTACCCTAATTTTTGTATTTTGAATTTCGTCTGCAAGTCTGATATTGAGCACATTTCTCTCCATCGCTCTTTGTGACATCCCTAGTCTTTCTACATTTGATTTTGTAAGAGTTTACGTCTGAGCTTCGCAGGTTATAAACAAGGTAGAATGCAGCTTCTCTATACTTATGTTTTGGTCCGGATACGCAGTCTCCCTTTGAAGATATCCAGTAGTTGTTTCAGCCACTTCTTATTTTGTATGACAATTCTCTTTCTCTCCATTTGTTAAATAAGATTGTCTGCCTGGGTAGACTATTTATCTCGCCCATTTGATTTCCTCTCCTACGATTAGCACCGGATCTTTCCACGCCTTCGATAAGATTTCTGTTCTGCTCATGTTTATTTATAGCCCGACTTGTCCACACACCTGAATGAATTCTTCGGCACATTCTGCCAAATCTCCCCCCCCCCTGAAAGATGAAAGGGGAGGAGTATACGGAGCAAAAATTAAGCAGTAGCGAAACCAGTAAAAAATTCTTGCATATGCCGAGCAAGAGCCGCCAAATTTTTAGGATGAGCCAGAGCCAGGGGCGGGAAAAAAAAGCTCAGGGCCTCCCCCTCAAGGAATCCTACAAAATCCCTCTTCTCGAGATGTTGAATTTGAGATACTGAACAGATGAAATGATGAAACTGAAAAATTAAGTTTTATGCGTAGCTATGTCGGCATCTATTTCTGTAAATAATGAGATGTAGACTTAAATTTAAACAATAAACATAATAAACCAGGGTTGCCAATATTTTCTCATCGATTTAAATATTATTTGAAGAGTTAATATTTCTTGAATTATCGTCGAAATCACGAAATAAATTTCAAAAATTATTTTCTTATCAAAATCGTTTCAATATAAAATCATCTCCTATATATTTCTTCACGACCGAGTTATCATATTTTTTTCTCTTTTTCTTGGGCTTAGGAAGGTTTTGGTATCTAAAAGTTTTTGGGTGGGCCACGGATGAGCCAGCTAATTCTTGGCCGGTCATCCCTCTGGTTACGCTACTGAAATTAAGACTAAAATTCCCAAACACTGTGACTGAAAGCAGAAAAAAGGTCTCTATGGTCTAAGCAAATTAATAAAATTGAAAGTAAATTTTTAAGAAGCTGGAGTTTTGAGTGAGAGTTGTCTGTGTAAATCTCCTGAGCCTTAGAAAAAAACACAGAAAATAGTAAGATGAGGCCCATTTCAAGAAGAAGCAATATTTTTACGCGTTTATTTCCCCTTTTTTCCTGCTTTATTTATACAAAACAAACTAATTTCCCACTTTTTTAAAGGTGAGGAAAGAGGAAGGGAAGGATCGGAAGCAGGACTCATTTCGAGTTGCTTACCTTCTTAGATGATACTAGCAGCCCCCTAGACTCATCACAGGCAGAAGGAGACCCACCCCCAGAAAGACAAGTGAGCGTCGAGCCAGGCGTCCCCCTCCCCATCAGCACCTTTAGCATCCCCACAAGGCAGAAAGAAAGAAACACCCCGGGCAGAGTTGCACGTAATTTTGAATTTGGAATCAGTAACGACCAAAAAAAGTGGATGCCATATTTCTAACACCCCTGGATCCGCCGAAAGGGGTAGAGACAAACACTTCTGTATACATTAGAGATTAGGGATTTCTGTCCCTTAATAATTCTTGAAGGAAGGCAGTTACAGCCACCAAATTTCAACATAATATGAAGGAATTCAATGTAAAACATTTCCGAAATGTCCAGGTCGAAAAAATCAAAGAGTCCAGAAGGGGCAAAGTTTTGTGGCCCCTCTTCTAGTAAGGGTACCGTAACTTTTTATAGCCCAAAACCTTCAAACACATCCAGAAAGTATGAACCCCACCTCATGTCAGTTTAATCAACTAAAACAATTTGATTTAGAAAAGAAAGAAGAAAAAAGCTTTCCATTTTGTACAGCTTTCGTAAATGAGGACCTGAAAAAGGATGCAATTCGGCTCACAGACGGAAATGTTTAAAATCGAAGTGCAAAAGAAATGAAAAAAGTGAACAATTTTGAGATTTGGCCAACTGACGAAAACCGGGAGGGGGCTAAAGCACTATAAATCTAAGTAAGCTGAGCCGCTATTTCCATCTTTTCATTTTTCGTGCAACCTCAATTTTCGTCGCGGGCAGCCTCAATCGTTGCTCGCGACGCATTCGCTCGTTAACGGAAAAAGAATAAAAATGACGGCTCATAAATAACGCAGTTTCGAAAAGTCAGTAAAGAAGAAGAAAATGGTCCATTAATTCCCTTTTCTGGTTCTCATTTATGTGACACCTTTTTTTCATACATGTGACTGGCTCAGAAGAAACAAGTCTTTGCCTAAAAAATTAATTTTCAGGTTTTGAAGTTTTTTGGGTGTTCAAATCCTTCTCCCTAATGATCTATCATTGGCAGAAACCGAAAATACATACTTCCGATGCTTATGGTATGTACTTTCGGTTTCTGTCAATGATAGATCATTAAAAGGAGAGTTTGAATACCCCAATAAATGTCAAAATCTGAAAATTGATTGTTTAGGCATAAGGCTTGTTTTTTCCGAGCCGGTCTCACAGTTACACGAAATTATAGTTCAAGACATTTCAGAAGACACTTCCTACAATATTATGAATCAACATACCGAATAAAATTTTGCATTTTGACGCTTCAAAGCTCGGGCACCACCTTTCAGATTTTTTTAATCGCCCTACGTAGAATTCCAGATTCGAGTTTTGGTTCGAGCTTGGGTTCCGATAAGAGGTTCATGTTCGAAATCGAACAAGGACTCTGGCTTGGGTTCAGATTCGGATTTGGTTTCAGGTTTTGTAGTTTCGGATTTACGTTTTGAAATTTGGGATTGAGTTACCAGTGTTTGTCTACGAGTTTTAAAGTTCGAGTTCGGGTTCTTCGGGTTCAAGTTTCGATTTCCGTTCGGGTTCGGAATTCAAGCCAAAACTCTAAACTAAGCCTAATAAAGACTATACGTTCCAATTTAGGTTCGCGTTATTCAATTTTATCGGGTTCAACTTCCGTTTTTCTTCTTTCTCTTCTTTCTTTTTTTTTTGTGTGTGGGAGTGGGTGGGTTTTCTTTATTCCTAATAAAGCAAATCAGCGGACCGCATCGAACTAGTTACCGGAACAAAGGAAGTGTTTTTTTTTCTCTTGTCTACTAACGAAACGAAAAACTAGGCTTCTAACCTATCTGGAAAATCTGAAAAGTTGCAAGGAAGATTTTCATCTCACCAATTGAAAGAATAAAAGAAAACAGACAAACAGTCTGAAGTATACCGAGGCGACATTTCTTCGGGAGAAAGATTAACAGTTCGGAGATTTTGACAACTGCAGATTTTACTTTGCCATATGACAACCCGACGTTGCCAACTAAAGGTCTATTTTGCTAAATTTTTCAACTTTGAAATTCTTTTGAGCGCAGTTTTTTACTACGCTACCCTCTTTCACTAAATCCAGAAGAGAGAGAGAGAGAGAGAGAAAAAAAGAAAAGAAATATATCGAAAACGACGAGATGATAATGAGGAAAGGCCGAACTGTGAGAAAGTATAAAAGAACAGAATGCGAAAGCAAGAAAAATAACGAGCAAAAGAAGAATCAGAGGAAGAAAAAGAAGAGAAACAAAAAGAAATAGAAGAAAGATAAAATGAGGAAAAAGAAAACAAAAATAAACAATAAAAACAAAAACACAAAAAAATAAGAAAAAAGAGAAAAAGAAAAGGAAGACAAATAAAATAATAAGGAAGAAAAAATAAATAAAAAGTAAATGAAAATGGTAAAGAAGAAAACGTGAAAATAATAAGAGTACGAATAGAAATGGCAGCTAAAAGAGATTCAGACAAGTAGGTGAATAAGAAAATGTAAGAAAAAAGAGAGAAAATGGAAACAAAATAAAAAATCAGAAAATGAATCAACGATGATTGATTATTCAATAAACAAAGAAACGTAAGAAATGGAGAAAAAAAATCCATGACTATAGCATTAGTCTTCTTCTCTTTTTCTTTCTTCCTCCTCCTCCCCCCCCCCAATTTAAAACCGCTTTCAAAATGGCAACTATGTTCAGGTGATTCAAGAGTATCTCTAATTAATTAGAATGTGTACGAAATGTGTGAAATACGAAATGTGGACCTGTAGCAGCGAGCAAAAATGTTACACAAATAAACAGGTAAAATACTGTTCAATAATAGAATCACTATGCGCATGCGCATAGTTTAAAAAAAAATCATTCACAGGAAACAATGTGTACTGGGGTGCATTAAGAAATGTGTTGAACGTATTTGAAACATGACATGAATACGATCATCGGCGATCGATCGTTAATTTATGCCATTACGTGACAGGATATATTAGTCAATGAAATTGAGAGCTATAATCAAAATCGCTGCCATGGGAGCATAGGACCCCCCCCCCCCCCCCCGCTTAGTAGGTTAGAAAATGTACAGAGCTGGTTAATTAGCAGTTACAGTTGGTAAGTTGATGATTAAATGCAACAGCAAAAACTGAATCTTGAAGTTCGACTTCCCTCCGTTGCCCAGTAGCTTGAAAATTACGTGTACATCAGACGGAAAAAATAACGGGGAGGCAATATTGGACCGGAGGTTTTTTTGGTCCCTGATTCTATATAACGAGTACGAATATTTGATTCGACAACAAACGGCAGTTTTAGTTTCCAAAATTCAAATTTCACAATAAAAATGAATGAATGGAAAGCTTGTGTTAGGAGGGTGGCACGGAGACAGTGGCGTATTTAAGGGGGGAGGTTCATGGTTCAACCTACCCCCACTCCCCACCCACCCTCATGGCCAAAAAAAGCTCTAGAAAATATCAAAAATCTGCTCATTTAACGTTTTTTTTTTTTTTTTTTTTAGGAATATCCTTAAAATTGAAAGTCAAACTCCCTCCATGATTTCATCCTAGATACGCTACTGAACGGAAAAACATTTTTTTGGATTAATTGTAGGCCTCCCTTCTCGAGCGGTTCCATTTGGTCAGAAAATAACGTGGTCAACACCTATTAGAATTTGGTCAATCTTTTTAGCCTGACACTGGAGCTTAATGTTTTGGCAAACAGAGTAAATTATAACCGACTACTTTCTAATTTTGACTTATTACACACAAGTCGATTCATCTTAATCCCACATTATAAATATACTCGATTTTTTAATTCTTAGACTTGCTTTAAGATTTCAAGTTGTACCTTCTTCATTAAATTGTTTTACAGAGGAAATCAGGCTCAAATAAATCATAGTTCTTAGCGACTTTTACTAAATCTTACATTCCGTGGACTAAAATCCAGTAAATAGTAAATTCATGATAGAGGCATAGGAGACAAGAGGGGGGGGGATAACAAACCATCGGGTAATGGACTTTCCAAATCCTACAGCTCTGACCCACCAAGTGGCTTGCTAAAAATACAGGGGGAAATTCTGATTCATGCTACGAGTATAGCTAATAAGAAAACTTTAACAATCGTCATTTTCATTGAGAAATTTAGATTTTACAAACTCAAATCATCAAATTTTCATATTAGTCTCACGAATTTACCGAACCTGGGAAGCTCTAAAATGGTATTCATATTGCATTTTAAACATTTTTCCATTTCAGCTTCCCCCTTTTCCCTTGAAGTTACAAGTAGGGGCGTAACTATGAGCCTCTCCAGTCGAGTTACCAACTCCAAAAGTCCGAAAAAGACCTATTTCTTCCTATTTCTAAGAATCAGATCATTAAGAAAACCACACATTTTTTGGGGGAAATTCGTCTATCCTTCCTTGCTTAATATGAGTCACTTCGTTACACCCTTGGCACCACGTGCCTAAAATCTTAAAATTAAGTCCAACTGGTATCAAAATTGAATAAAGCGACCTTGAAAACCTATGAAATGAAGCGTGACTGATAAATTTAACAAGTGACCCCTCCTCCTTAACTTTAGGGTAAGTCGATCGTCCGGCATTTTGACTTCAACAGTGCCCGTGGATGCCGAATTCGACTATGCGGAGCGTACCGCGTAGTCAGTTCGGCATCGACGGGCGCGGTTGGATTCAAAATAGCGGACGATTGCACTCTCCTATCTAGAGCTTTACTTTAGATGCCAGAGTCAAAGTAATATTAAAATCGACTTTGACGAACCTAATAACCAAAGAAACCACATCCATAATGCATTTCATGAAAATTTTGAACTCCCGCCCCTCGAGCATACCAAAGTTTATGAGCAAGTCTTATCAGAAATTAATTCGGCTATCCTATAAAACTACAAAGCGATATCCATACTGCATTTAATGAATGTTCTAAGCAGGGACTAAAATAAGGCGAAAGGGGGCACGGAGCAGCTTGTTCCCCCCAAGCCTCCGCCGGAGTTGGAAAAGTTTAGTAGATGGATCAAAAGTTGAAAAAATTCAACATGTCAAAAGGTGTTTTTTTTTTAGCCAATACAAACAAATTTTGATACTTGGGATTTTTGAGTTAAGTCAGTTGGGAATTTAAACAATTTTTGCCCCTCCAGAAAAAACTCTTCGTTACGTCCCTGGTTCTAAGCCTCTATCCTCTTCAAGATACCACGATTTTAAATTTACAGCAAAATCAATTTCAACCCACCCTTTTCTTCCTCAAATGGCATCTCGATTCGATGACTGCGCCAATAAAACGTGAAAAAAGTATGATTTAAAAAAAAAGTCATTTATGATTCTGAAAACGCAAGTTTTAGAGTATGATATCTAGCAGAAGGGAGGAGGGGAAAATAATCCCACAGATAGGTAGATCGGGGAGTTTATTTAAAAGTAATTTGCATCCATTCTTGTCGCTGAAATTAATGAGACAAGAATGGTGTGGTGGGACGTACGGCGATGCACGCATGCCAAAGTGGCCCCTGAGACACCGCACCCCCGGCCACAGGAACTACCCTTTCGAGTATCGCGTCAGTGACCAGAGGGAGATGAGACAAGAATGTCAAAAATTTTACGATGATTTGTGCTAATGAAAGGTGCATGTAGGAAGTTTGATTTAAAAAAAGTCATTTATGATAATATTACGATACTAAAGAACATAGAAAAACACAAGTTTAAAAAAAAGGCATCTAGTGGAATGGAGGAAGGGGAGGAGATAATTTCAGAGATGGGTAGATCAGGGAATTTATAGAAACGTATTCGGAAGTGATTTGCATCTATTCTGGTAGCTGAAATCAGTTAGGCGAAGTGTCAAAAATTTTACGATGGTTTGTACCAATGAAAGGTGTAAAAGGTTTGATTTAAAAAAAAGTCATTTATGATGCTGAAAAATACATAGAAACACAATTAAAAAAAAGGCCTCTAGTGGAATGGAGGAAGGAGGAGAGGAGAATTCCAGAGATGGGTAGACTAAAAGGTTTACAGAAACGTATTCGGAAGTGAACTGCATCCATTCTGGTCGCTCAAATCAATGAGCCGAAGTGTCAAAAATTTTACAAGGCGTTGCCCGATTGCGTCCGGATCAGTAAGGGGAGATAATTATTGAAGGAAATGAATGGTTTCATTGCGGCCCGATGTAGAGCTTGATTGCGTCCAGGCTCATTCATCCAGAGTGCACCACAAGGAGACGGACCGAACTACAGTCAAGACTTTCAATGTATATCCAGATCACTATTTTTCAAAATCTGAATAAACCGCGGAATTGAAACGTGGAGGTGAGTGCACAACTTGCCCTGTTCAGAAATGCAGAAGAAAAAGCACCTATGTAGATTTAGGTCTTATTTTGGAAAGCTAATAGAATTTTTTGGTCAGAATGCAGCTTTAACCCTTTCGCTCCCATTTTTTTTTCAATTTAAATTATTTTTTGACTGGAAATTGTTGAATAGACTCGATAATACGAATCCGGAGTCGGAGAATTTTTCACTCCCAGTTGGGCCCCCAGTAGAGCTGGGACAGCGTATGTCTTACTGGTAGAGTAATGAGAGTCAAAAAAAGTATTTCCAAAACAACCACGTCATCTACCGAGACGTGAGTGAGCTAAGATACGCTTCTATAAAGTCTGGTCCAGTTCAGGTCCAGGTAAGAAACATAACTGGCTACCCGCAATGCACATTCATATATGGGTATTTTGAAGTTGGAGGGGAAGGACGAGTTCAAGAACACGTTATCAGCGCCGTGAAAAAATTATGTTTCTTAACTGGACTAGACTTTAGGTACTCTACCAGCAGGATACAACAAGCACTGTTTTCAACGTACAGCAGAATTTTTCAAAAACCTTGGGACAAACGGTGTCCTGTTGGGAGCGAAAGGGTTAAGACCACTCACACTCTAAAAGCAGCACTCAGATTGCGTTTCCTACTTTTTGTAAAGACTATCAGATTCCGCTAGAACTCAATCAGACTCCTTCAGACTTGTTAAATCTTGTTCGACTCTGATGAAACTCATGCTGGCTCCTTGAGGTTTATCAGTTCCCATTTTGAGGCATATAAGACTCACTCGGATTTGTTCAGACGTTTTGACTCTATTTAGACTCACTGAGGCTGGGCTATGCCTCATCCAGACTCCATCCCCGATTGACAAAAAGAGGGTCACAAAGCCTCAGCACACAAAAAAGCCAAAACTGTGATTTGGGGCAAGAGAGTGCTTTGTTTTCAACCAATTAGAGCGCAGGACGCAAACAGAAACGAGAACGACATGCTAGATGAGCTAATTTTATGACGTCACTTGGTCAAACACAATTTCATGACGGACGCAATCGAACCATTCGAAGCAAGGGGCAAATACGGGACGCAATAAGACTATGAAAAAGGTATGAGGGCTACTTTTCGGACGCAATCGGGCTTCTCCGATTTTACGATGATTTGTACCAATGAAACAATGGCGTGCATTCCAGGCAAGCAAGGTAAGCGCCGCTTACCCTGAAAATTCTCGAGAAAATAAGTTTTCATATTATACAATATCAACTTCAACTTGTAACAAATAAAAGATAATGAAACATACGTAGACTCGTGCATGTAATCTGAGAAAATGTTAGCAGCCTTCCATTTCAAAAATGAAAAACTTAAGAGTCGGTAGTTTGAAAAAATTGAATCAGCATTTTCAAATTGACAACCCTCTCCGGAAATAGGCTTACGCAGCGGCCGTGGTCACCGGTAACATCAAAACTAATATAATTTTTCGGCTAAATGCACAGCGAGACAGTACCAGTGCCCAACACTATCTCACCACCAGCAGCTCAATTGCACGAGTCAAAGGCATAGTTAGAGGGTCATCTCTGGGAGTGAGATCCAAGCCCCAGCTACAAATATTACTACATCACGCGCTCACTTTTCGGTATGGAGGGGGAGGGGTGCATAGGCAGAATTTGATATTTCAACACAGAGACGAAACTTGACTTTCAGTTTGGGGGGGGGGGGTGGAGAAGGAAAATTTGCCGACAAATATTTTTTAAACTAAAAATTCGTCGACAAAATTTTTTAAATTTGCCGATTTTTTAATTAAAATATTTTTCAAATGAAAAAAAATAATAATAATAAATAAACAAACGAACAAACGTTCTTAGAAAATGAAAAATTCAAATGAATAGTTTCAAAATTTGCCAACTGCCAAATTATTGAAGGCACGGACGTACCGATGAGGAGGCAGGGAGCAACGGGAAAATTTACCATTTCAGTCAGGCGAGTTGAAAAAATCCAACAAGTTAAAAGTTGTTTTCTTTTTTTGCTCTGATATTTGGGAATTGATTTGAGAGAGGTTGGGAAAACCTAACAAGTTAAAAGGTTTTTCTTCTTTTGCATTGATACTTGGGAATTTTGAGTTGAGTCAGTTGGGACTTTCACAATTTTTACCCCCCCCCCTTTCCCTCAAGAAAAACTCGTCGGTACGTCCCTGGACTCCAGAACTCAGAATGGAATCCCAAAGTGGATAGACTATCGACGTTAATCACTGACCTTAAGGGTAGTTGAATTCGAACATGCGCTAAATTTTGAATCTGATTCAAGCTTAAAAGACCCCATAAATCGAAATGTACAAGCATTAATTAGTTTTTACACATCGAGTACACTATTGAAGTGGAGGGTTCTTACGATCTTAAATTCAAATTAAGACTGTTTTTGAAAATGCTAAAGATCGCTGATTCATTTTCATCATTACAAACATCCTAATTTCTTGAGAAAGGGTTAAATCGTCAAATGCCGAATTTTCAAAAGCAGCATATATGATTTTATAAAAAAAGATTGAACTATCGAATATAAATTTAGTAATGACCCTTGGACCTTTGATTGGACTTCATCATTCTTAGGTTAAATGGCAATTTTTGCTTGTAATGTTGAAGAAAAAACTCATTAAAGCTTGCATCTTTACCAGCCAACATTAATTTGAAATCCAAAGATTGACAAAAATTAACTGACGTGGAAAACCCAAGTAATCTATTGAAACAGCGACTATTATAATTCCTAATTTTCGTTCAATTTCATAATTTTTGATTTTTAAAGACTTGAATGTTCCCTTTATAATAACTCATACTTGGATCTTTTTGAAATTATTCCTCCAATTTGAGTTTTGGTAATTTGATGGTTATGAAAATGTTGAAAGATTAAATCAAATTCGCTCATTTCTACTCTCATTTTGATGTTTGGGGCATACCCGAGAGTCAATATCGAAAATTTATCGCGTTGATGGAATTTCCAAATTAGGCCACCTCTCCTCTCCCCTTCCCCATTTCGATATTTGATTCGGTTACCGAGAAGTCAATTTTAATCACTTCTGGAGACCAATTTTGGCTTTCGAAGCCCAAATCGGGAATCCAAGAGGAATCTGAAGAAATTTTCGAATTCAGCAACGCAGAAAATTCTAATACTTTATTCGATTTCCTAAAAATCAAATTTGAATTTTGGGGCCCAAATCGCAGTTTAATAAGAAAGCTCATAGAAGCTTTCGAGTTCAGCGATGCGAAAAACTGCTTGTATTTTGATTTGTTACTCAATTTTCCAAGAATTGAGGACTCTGAAAGTCAATTCAGGGTTTAAAGAAGAACCTTCTGGTTAAATTTTCGATATTAGGTACTCAAAAACTCCTATTTTAGTGATCTTTCCTTTAAAAATTTCAAGTTTAGCTCTAGTCTTGCTTAATGGGAGGGTTTTCTTTTTCTTTTTTTTGAACTGAAAAAGAAACGAGACCTTGCCGTCAGAGATGCCGAATTAAGGAAAAAATTTTCATTATTTTCCCATTCAGAATAGGCTCATCTTTATTCTTTGCGAAAAAGAAAAAAAAATAGGAAAATGAGAGTGAATTCATTCATCAGTTCAGCATCTCTACTTGCCTTTTGAAGACCCCAGTTTGTCCCACGTCGATCGGACTTTGGAATAGAAATGGGTCGGAATTATCATTTTACAGTTTGTATAAAAATTAACGGTCAGTGTTTTTATTCACTAACAAGGCCGGATTTACCTGACTGGCCGCTATGAGCTAATCTTTGTTTCCGCCCCCAAAAATATACGTAAAATAAATCCCACTTTATTCATTTTCAATTTTTCATTCCTCAAGCACTTACATTTGCGCACATGAGCATACCGTAATCTGGGAGGGTAAGCTGGAAGGATGTTAGAAATACTTGAGAGGAACACACAACTTTCCTTTACACATTAAGATTGTCGTTATTTGCTCTTGGTGATCTTTTTTTCTGAATTTCCTCTGATTCGTCTCTTATGTTGGGTCCAATAGAATCAAAACTACTAAGTTTCAAGTTAATTGGATTAGAGGAATCCGTGACACAAGCTCCCTTTCGTTCTCACGGAATTAGTTATAGGATGTGCGGGCCCCCAATTTGTGCGGGCCCGGGGCCCCTGCCCCCCTTAATCTGGCCCTGTTTTCATGGGAAATACACATGGAGTTTTGAATTTTATTCCAGACTAAATTTCTCTCCTGTATTCACCAGGACCAAAGCCCGTAAATCAAACAATAGAACATTTGCTATTGGATTCAGCTTGAGATATTGAAAAATAAGTCTTTTGCTTTCAGATTTTAGATTTTAACAAAATGTTCAACTTTCTCAAATTTTAGGCTCAGAATCTAATAAAAACAGAATAGTCATTGAAATTCGAAATCCAACGTTTGCTACCGACTTTCAGATTTTCGAAATGTCTTCCATATTTCAACTTTGTTTTAACCTTTCAGATAACGTTCGATACTCAGCTTGAAACCTTCGGCTTTTGACTGACTAATCTTTGACAGGAGTCCAGGGTACTCCATTTTCAATAACAAAATTTGACTTTCAGATTGGGGAGGTGGAGAAGAAAAATTTGCCGACAAATTTTTTTTTAACTAAAAATTCGCTGACAAAATTTAAAAAAAATTATAAATTTGTCGATTTTTTAATCGAAATATTTTTCAATTAAAAAAAAACAAACAAACAAACAGACATTCATAAAAAATGAAAAATTCAAATGAACAGTTTCTAAATTTGCCCACTGCCAAATTATTGGGGCGTCAACCCCCCACACCCATAGAGTTTCAACGTGAAAAGTACCCAGAAAGTACAGTATTAGAATAGATTATTTTTTCTTTTGTGGTTCTAAAAAAAATTTCCTATGGGGCTTCCAGAAATCTTGGAAGAGCAAAGCCCCCCTTCCAATCACTATTTACTAATTTCACCTTCCACACTGCGTCAAATAATCAGAACGAACGAATGAATCACTTCAATTTCCCTTTCAGCGAAGGGCCGAGAAACTGTGCGGACATCTTCTGCTTTGAGTACATTCATCTTCCTTCCAAGTACATAATTATATCGAACATCGAGAGTAAACGTTGATTGATATCTGGAAACAATAGAAAAACGGACTCAGTTCATCGGTAGCTGCAATGAATATTGGTGTAGCCTTCCAGTAGTGTAATCTTCGACGCGGGAGAAGTTCTTTTACGAGTTTTTTCTTCGGCGATTTGCGACGTAATTCGTTCGGAGTTTTATTGTCGGTCGTCGTTAAAAAATTTATTATCATTTTAATTTATGGAGGACGAGAGTAATTTTGGGCCGCGAAAGCTCAAAACGCTTTAAGATTCGCCGATTTATCATGATCGACGGTTTTGGACATCCGAAAAGTGCTACACATTGGCAAGGTAGGTGATTTCACTTCGATAAGCCACTCGTGTTTACAAATTTGAGTAATATTTCGAATTCGCCGTCCCGACACGAAACAGGCGATACAATGGCGCAGGAAACGATTTCGTCGAAAAATTCGCCCCGGCGAGCAAATAAAATTTCCGACTAGCAAATTTACGATTCCAGTTCAAAACATTCCTAGTTGGAATGATTTTTCCGGGAGGATCTAAGACCGCCCAAAAAATGACCTCGAAGTCTCGCGCCTAAACGATGAAATTTTTAAAATATTCGAAAAATTGTATTCCACTTGCGAGGAATTTCGGCAGTTCGGTACCGGGAAGTCACTCCGAGGCCTTTGGGCCGAAATTCGTCCGTTGCTCCTGCTCTTTTGCGGTTCCAACTCGCCCCCTCAGTCCTCAGTCTTGCCTTCTCGCCGGCCGGCTAAGCGAAATAATTCAAAACTGACGCAATTTGCTGACAATTCGAGTCGTTAATATCATCTGGCTAATTATAGTTAACGAAGAGCACGAGACCACCGTACACCACTGCACGTATATTTCATGTCCTAGCAATGACACGTCCAATCGTACCTTTACTATTTTCGAAATGCAGACATAACTAATTTGAGCACATGGCTGAGTCGTTTGCACTGGAAGATGTTTGTAAAATGTCCAATAATGTCTCCGACCGGATGAATGAATATTGCAGACAATTGGTTGTCTTTTTTTGTCTCAGTGGCAATCCGCGGAATTATCGAGATAACGATTTGGAAATGAAATCAGTGCAATACTTTTTTCGTCTTGCAGATAAGAAGGATAAGAAGATATTGAACCCAGTCAGACATATCGAAGGAGATGACAAAACCGAGATACGAAATATTGCCAGTCATTAGAAAATTAATAAATTCCATATTGAGTATCGCGGACATTCGGGCCATTGTCTGGAGCCGGTGTTTTTAATATTGTGAAAGCATTAAACGCGATAGGCAAGCCGATTACAGGCACGAAGGAGGCTCCCCTAAGGAGGTCCGGTTGTGCACTCGTTTCGAAATTCGGAAGCTAGAAGATCAGAGCTCAAAAATTTCAGCCTGATCAGGGGTTGTGCTGGGGTCTGGCTCATTTCTCATGAAAAAATACGGGGTTCTCCATAATTTTACACAATTTTTTTTTCTCCAGAAATGACAATGCTCTAGAATATCTTTCTGCTCTTCTGGTATTCGCCAAGTATATTTTGTCAACCAGTGAGAGGATTGACCCGATAAGGGGTCCACATTAGGGGTTCAAATCATCCTTTCGATACAGTGCTACTCGACAAGTGAGCTGACAGGGAGAAAGGGACCTCAGCGCAAAAATGTAAATTTTACAGGAGAGCGGATAAACAAAACTGATAACGTTTTCGCGTTACGGAAATACTCAACTTTGAAGACTTACAGCCGTTTGGGAAATTTTTTTAGAATTTTTACAACACCACGTGAAAGAGCGGCCAAAACTTAGTCAAAAACAGTTGTTATCACAAAAATGTTTTTTTTTTTTTTGCGCTGAGGCCCCTTCTTTCCTGTCAGCTCACACATGTTCAGGTTTTTTGTGCTCACTGAATCTAAGGTTACCAAACGGACCCTTTTGAAAGAGTAGGTAGATATACCCTCTTTTCAACATGCGACTCTGAAGTACTTTCTCTAATTTATTCAAGGTACTCTTGAATACTCTTTCCCAAAATTCAACTATTTTTGCAATAAAAAAGAAAAAAAAGCACCTAAAGAAAGACGAACCAGCCTTTAGTCATCCATACGAAATATTTCATTATTTTTTCTTCCTCACTTTTGATCTCCGTATTTCTATCCGAAACGGTTGTGACTTCTATTAGAGGTATCTACTGAGAAAAAAAAAGAGAGAAAAAAGAAGAGGGCACAGCAATTTACTTTCAGCCCCTTTTTTCCTGAGCGCACTTAATGAAAGTTACGACAGGGTTTCTAATTATTGGAGGAGCAATTTAGTAAATTAATAAATAACTGCATTTAAATAGATAAAAGAAATTATTTTACACAAGAATTTTTTTTATACCTACAATGAATAAGACTAGATTTTTTATTTTGCAAAATTGGGTTTCCTCAGACCACTGAATCTTATGCATAAATCTACAAACGTGTTTGTAGATTTCAATTTTTATCATTTCCGTTTTTTTGACAACACTGTTTTTTCTTGTTTAAGACACAGTCGTGTTCTTTTTGTTTTTAAATTTAAACCACAGCTTTTTTCATTTAATGCAAAACATTTTATGTTATTTCAAAATTTAAAAAAACAAAACAAAAAAACTTTAAGCCTTAATGTCTTAAATGGAGGCAATAATGTAATAATGTAAGGAATTGCGAATAGGACGAGCGATAAATTACCAGCCCAGTGGGCACAAAATTTTCGACTTATTTTCAAAAATACTTCGAACGTGAATTCACTCTTTTTATTTTTAATTATTCTAGTAACCTTAAACGAATCCTATTTTGGGGGTTATTTCACAAAAAAAGGCACTGAAACGGGTTAACCCGAAAATTGGGCTACATGAGATCAAAAGTGTAGCTTTTCAGGCAAACGAAGTCCGTCTTGTATATTAAGGTAAAACGAAAAACAGCTTTTTTGAAACTTTTTCGGGTGGACACGAAAACTGCCTTCTAGTAGTAAGGTGTGAAATCTTTTCGAAATAGGTTAATATTAATTTATAGGAGGCATAACGCGGTGGCCGTTGCTTTCGACCGTCAAAATTTCCTCCAGTTTCCCCTGAATCAATATTCCAATAAAATAAAAATTCGTGCAAAGTTTCAGGCTGATAGGATTAGAAGAATCCAATTCACAAGCTCATCCCCTTCTTATGAAAAGAATACATGGGGTTTCTCTTTTTTTTAAACAAAAAATCGTTTTCCTCGGCCTCTAAATGCGTCCAAAATTCATGCTTCAAGTTTTCGACTGGTTACTTCCGTATAAAATATATGACTCCGCAATCTGAGATGATGGGTCGGTGTAACTACAAAACAAGGGAGGGAAGGTTAAAAAAATTTAATTCGAGATACAAGTTGATTTATAGGTTTTCGAGGTCGATTTTTGGGGGTAAGTTTCCCATCCGGCTTTCTGGTGTGCTACTAAATGAGGCGAGACCAATTAATGGTATCTTCTTTCGCGAAGGTACTCTATATTATTTTATATTAATAAAATTATTTTATAATTTTTTTAAATTGGAAATTAAATATAAAATAAATATATTATTTATTGATAAAATTATAAGAAATTTTTAGTTTAAGAATTAATTTAAATAATTAATAAAAAATAATAAGGAAAATTAAAATTAAATACTCCATTTATGGGGTTTCGAAATGGGTGAACTCAATTCGGTGGTCCATTTCACCTCTCAGGAGGACCACCAATAGTCTAATGGCGTTAAATCCAACACTCAGTTCCGAAATCGAGTTCAACGACCTCGAAAATTTCTAAATCGAATACTGTCACAAACACCAAGAGATCGGATCGAAAAATTACCAACGACATCGAATTCAGAACTACCTCGAAAACCTTTGAGCAGACTTGTGTAGGGCCGTACCCAAGGATTTAAGTAAAAGGGGGGATTTTGCGATTAAGATACATTTTTTCTTGGTGGGGGGGGGGAGGGGAACTCAGTCACAGATTCGCCCTCCTCTCCGTCTCAACCCATCGTTTTTTTCGTGTTTTTTTTTGCTAATGGAGAGATTTTTTCTTGGTGTGTGTGGGGGGAGGGGGTGGGCGGGCTCAGTCACAGATTCGCCCTCTTCTCCGTTAATATTGAAGCAAATAACCTGTCGAAAACTTGGAGTACATATTTTTACCACATTTGCGGGCCGAAAAAAAAAACAAACAATTTTTCATGTAAAAAAGTCAAAATTCCATGGAGTTTTCTTAGTCGAAGAAATGCGGAGGGGAATAGTAGCAGGAGGACATGCTCATAAGAACGAGGGGGCTTGTGGCACAGATTCCCCTAATCCAATCGACCTGAAATTCCGCAGTTTTTTTGTTTGTTATTTTTTATTTTATTGGAACCTATTTAGGAGGGAAACCAGAGGACATTCATAAAAAAAGCCGTCAAAAGTAAATAAAGACGAACTTAGAGCATAATGAGTTCAAAATTTAGGTAAAGTGAATAGAATTTGGAAATTAAATTATCCTAATGTTGACTTACATACACAAATCAATTTGTTTCGATTTTCGATCATGAATATATTCGATTCGGACCTTGTAATCTTCTGCTTATTCACTTACACCGATGTATATTATGTAAGTCCAGCTCAAAATTTCGCAAAAATTTTACACTCCTTATTTTTAGAATAAGAAACCTTTTGTGCACCCACCCCATCCATCTTATAAAACTTGTTGAAAAAATTCTGTTTTTCGTTCCATCCTGTTATTGTCTCGATGTTTATTTATTTTCTATTCGATGTTTATTTAATCCGGACGATAGACAGAGATGTAATCGAGTTAGGAACCTGAAATTTGGATATGGTATCTGCGATGGCCAAACGAAGGTCGAGTTTGCAAATGAGCACAACCGTGCCATTAGTCGAGGGGCCAAAATGTATTCTTTGGGAGCACTGATGTTCAACACTTCAGTCAGCTATATATATTTGATTTAGAAAACTGAAATGTTTATGATACGCGTTTACTTAGTTCAATGATTTGTCTGCGTCATTGGATCAAGAGCTAGGGGTACTCGAAATGAGTAAAGTTGGGTTTCTTTAAAAAGGTTTATCTCGCAAGTGATAAGTCCTATCAAACTTTTGATGACCGAGAGTACTAAACTACTATGTACTATTTTTTGAAATCTACAAGTTATGGAGTAGTTATTTATTTCGTAGGAGATTGTTGAGACTCATAACGTTCAGAAGGCTGTAGGGTCCAGTTATTATGTATCCAATGAAATATACAGTATGGACGGCAATATTCTGCACACATTTGCTCCCTTCGAATATCTTGGTCGGTATAAAATCCAATTAATCGAGTATCATACCAAAACAATAATACAACTTCTGTTTAGACCTTCCGTTGTAAAGCCCCTTTATTGAATCAGAGACCTCTAAAGCTGGATTAAAATATTTTATTCTTAAAGTAGGTTACAAAAGCTACCCATAACGGATGAGGGTTCGTTTCTAATGTAACTAGAAACTAATAAAAATATTTCGAAACGCTATGCATTTTTTCATAAAGAAGAGGCGGAGGGTAGCTAGAGAGACCTTAGGATCACATTTGATGCCGAATAACAAATTTATAGCACTAGTCGCTATCATAACTGCAAAATCGGACCACTTTGCCCCCTTCCCTTCCTCCCTCTCCACCTCCAAGAAATGAAGAAAATGGACAATCCTTCAAAAGGGAGGACAATCCATAAATTTGCAAAAGCAGAACCTCGCTTATCGATCTCAAAATTGTTTCAGAGTTATAGAAATTGACATTTTGTAGTTGGAAGAATCGGTACTTTACTCGCACTTTACCGAGGAAAGTCACTTCAGTACGGCGTTGGGGAACTGAAGATTTTTGAAAATAATATAAATTATTTTTCATAAGCTCTTAAGTGAAAATTTTGAAAATAATTTGAGTAAAGATTCGGACTGATTTGAGTAGCGTAAATATTTGGCGGTCAGATTCGGAGTCATCATGCAAAAACATTGCCACATCAAAAACAAAATTAATATTTAGAACCGATCGGTGATGGAAGGGAGGTGCTGCAACCGAAAACATATATTCACTAAGAATAAATAAGGACCATTATGGTGTACATTTTAGTGAATTACGTTACATGAATCAGTAATTGGCAAAACCAATTAAGTCACATTCTTATGAGAATCGTTTCTTTGCACAAATCAATAATTCTATGTATCAAGCTGGACCTACTCTAGCAAAATGATTCAAGTCTGAGCGCTAAAAGGGGGTAAAATAGACTACATTTTAAAGTTATACCGAAAACTGTACTTTTATTAAGACGGTTGTGAAACGTTTTCTGTGTCTCCTGCGAAATTTCAAAGAAGTGACTTACGTGGTTTTGCCATTGATCAACTCACATAATTCAGCTGCCTTTTTCTTTTTTTTTTTAATTTTTTAATCTTGACAATTATTTTTAATTCTTCAAGTGAATTCGAGAAACAGGTAACGGGAAGTAGAACCAATTTATTTTGACCGATTAGTCACTAAGTTTCTTTACACATACATATAGCCGTTATAGTAAGTTATAGTATCTTCTTTCACGAAAGGTGATTCATACAGATGTGCGAACATTTCCCATTAATTACACGTAAATCTACGTAAATCTTTCTGAATTATCCTGCGTTTATAAAATAATTAGGAAATTAAGATTATCATATTACGCTGTCCGTCTATTTCGGTTTCCACTTCCCTGAATCCAATAGCTAAGCGTTCAGAAGGAATGTAATTATTCAAGTTTCAAGTTTCAATTATTATGAAAATGTATTCGAATTGATTGCGAGCGTGAATTATCTCACAGGCAAGTTTTTTTCTGATTTCACGGATACCTTAGTCACACACACAAACACACGTTGGGTTATTAGACGAGCTCGTCAAAGAGAACATGTACTCTTTTTTTCAGCATGCGATTCTGAAGTACTCTCTCTCTTTTTAACTCCGAGACTTCTTAAACACTGATTCCCAAAATTTCAACTATTTCTATTGAAAAGAAAAGGAAAAAGAAGTATGATATATTTCTGCATTCAGTCATCCAGCTGTAATATTTTATTATTATTTCTGGATCTCTCACCTCCAATCTCCAAACTCCTAGTACTTTGGTGGTAGGTATATCTGAAACATTCTGATTGAAACAGATGATTCAAATTGCTCAATTTTGATAAAGTATAAATAAGGAAAATAAAATAAGAGAGCAGCAGGTGTTTCAAACATAGAAACTTTTTTTTTAAACTAAAAACCCGTGTATTTGCTTAAATAAAAAAAAAAAAAATTTTTGACAATATTTTTCATCGATTTGTCTTCAGACTACTAAATTTTCAAGTTATATTCACAATTTTTTTTCAATTTTTCCAAAAAATTTTTATTTTATTTTCAAGAGACCGAATGTTTTCTTTCCAAAATAATATTTTTGTTTCATTTTATATTTTTTAAATCTGATAAAAAACACAGTTCTAAACAGAAATGCATTTAAAATAGAAACTTTGTTTAAATCCAGGATATGGTGAATGCTAGTGTGACATTTATTCCCCCTCCTTTTGTTTTGATTTTCGCACTTACAAGATGAAATGGTTACCTCACTGCAAAGTTCGGTAACCAAATTTGAAAAAAGGCGGTGCGCAATGGGATTGAAACTTAACATAAGATTCCCCAAAAGAAAAAATGTTATTTTCACCTAAAACAGTTAAACAATCGAGTCCCTCCATGAAAAAAGCCCTGAAAATTTTGTTCTTCTATATAACAACAGACACAATCGAAAATTGTTCAATGAAAATTCGTATCTGCTGGGGGTATGTCCCTTATTTAATATTAATCGAATAAATGTCAAGTGATAATATATTTATACGATTTTAGGATTTGCTGAACCCACTTTGAATTTTTCTTGAACGCACCTCCCTCCCCCCGTCGCTGAAGAATCCACTAGAGATCAACAGATGAGAATTTTGGTCATTAACTTCCAGTACATCGATTGTGTTTTGAATAGCCAAGTTCACTTCTGAGGTCATCTTAGCTCAACCTCTGCACAGATATCTCTACAGCGAGCTACAACATGAATTAATGAAACTTATACAAATGATTTCAGTCATATGAAACATGAAGTTCTCGATGAGTCGCTGAATTTATTTTTGGAGTAATTTCAGATGTAATTCCCATCCATATAGCTTCACAGCTACAATCTGAGTCCACTTATTTTACTTTCAGTATTTTGAGTTGTATCCCTCGTAGACCCTTTTGGATACAGATCAAAACAGAAATAATCTCAAAAATGAACTCAGAGACTCGATAAATCTTTTGTTTTATATCACTGATCTTCACATATTCAACTTTCTATATTTTATACCTACTATAGCCCCCTCTCGAGCTTTCTTCGTAGGGGTGCACTAAAATGATACAAATAAAGAACTCGGCTACTCACGAAACCCTAGAATCGATATACTGGAAGCTGTGTTGACGGTCTGTGGATTCCTTAGGGGTTGAGAATACGTATAAAAAGATCCCAAAGATGGATTCAGCGAGTCCAAAAACCATAGAAATATGTTATCACGTGACGTTTATTTGATTAGCATTGAGTGAAGGACGTCGTTCCACTAGTAAATCTCCAACAGTCCTATTTTGGAGTCCGAATTTTTTTCGGTCAAGTTCCTATCGAGCACTATTTTGGAAAACTCTGGTTGTATGATGTTTTAAAGGAAAATTTTATAGGAAACCCTGTGTTAACTTCAACCCACTTGCGCACCGGCTTAAAATTTTTCTTTTTCAATAAAATATTTGTTATACGAGATTTGTACACCAAAATATACCATTTTCCTTCGTGGGAGCGAAATCGAAAAAAAAAAGTATCTACAGGGTGTCTACCTGTCAGGGAAGTCAAGGAAGTCAAGGAAAAGTCAAGTATTTTGGATTGTGGTCATGAAAAGTCATACAGTTTTCATTTAAATTTCCTCAAAATTATTATCACGAATTTTTTTTAAATTACAAGTAAATTTAAAGTAACGTAAATATTTTCAGATAATTAGGGGAGCATGGGGAGAACTGAGACAAGGGAGCAATGAGACAGTGCTGATTTAGCCGACACTACAAACTATAAGTGACAACACTGCATCACATATTCGTCACTATCCAGTAAGCTAACTCTATCGTAGAAAAATTTTCAGTTCTATCGATTAGTAGCTGTGATATTGATAACGTGATCGAAATTTGGTCAATTTTTTAGTTTTCGGCATTTACGAAAAAACGTTCACAAGAAAGAAAATTTGTATTTGCGAAGTAAATCATATCTTTTTTAAAATATGATCTATTTAGTAACCAAACTGTACCAAAACCGTTTTTTTTCAGGAAGTTGTTTTCGAGTTATGAGCGATTGAACATTTTTGCCGCATTAGGGAGCAATAAGACAACTTTTTAGATAAAATATCGGAAATTTTCGTTGATGCAGCATTTTTGCGATGTATGAATATCTTACCCACCGAAACTGAATAAATGTGTTGACTACTATACATTGAACACCTACAGGAAATTTTTTTGAACCAAACTTGAAAACCATCCCGCAGAGAGGCTTATCAGTTGCCCAGTTTTTGTCTCATTGGTCCCTATTTACAATTTTCCCAACTTTTTCCCCCTCTTCAATTTCAGAATGTCAAGTTTAATTTAATAATTGTAATGTCCATATAAAATAAATTTATACTTTTTGTACTATGTAACATGATCATTTGATTGAATTTTCTGTATTTCATGTGTTGTCTCATTGTTCCCCATGCACTGTGTCAATGCTCCCTTTGAAATTTTCGTGGGGTGATATGAGACAAAATTTTTGAAGGGCTGTAGGATTTTTAGAAAGGCCCGAGGAAGTTGAATTTCTGAGGGTTTGTAGTTCAGTCACGTAACTATAGGTTGCAATTATTCAAAGCTTTCCATAGTGGTTCTATGTCATTTTACAACGGTTTTCCAAAAAGTGTCTCAGTTCTCCCCATGCTCCCCTACACAATATCCTTTTTTATAGTATTTTTTAGTGTTTCTATTTATTGTGAGCCCCCCTCCCCACCTAAGTAAGGTTCTACGAATAAGATTATATTTGTATGTGTGTAAAACGGTTATGAAAAAAGTGAGAAAAAGTCAAGGAAAAGTCAAGGAATTGGAAAATTTGGACCCGGTACACACCCTGATCTATCACCCGATTAAATAGTTTAGTCAAATTAGCATTTGAACTGGGAATAAATTACTGTTCGGATCGGCCCACTGAATGATCCACACAATCCCTCCTAACCCGTGTGCGTTTCCCACCAGGTGACAAATAGGCCCCTTTCGTTAGTTTTTCCAAATAACGATAAAATATGAGAGATAGTGGAATAGTTCATGGAATCGAAAATACGTTTTTCGAAATTCCCTACGAAAAAAAATCAAAGACAATGCCTTCGAATCACAGTGGAGCGCCACGGGGAGCGGGAGCTAGAAGGAGATATTTTTCATTTTCTTTTTATTCTTACCACATAAATGAAATATTATGTGCGATAAGGGAAACATTCGTCTACTAAAAAGATTTTGTTTATTATTCTCTATAAAATTATGCGTATGATGCCCCTAACATAATGGGAACCACAACCGGTGGTCACTAAGAAAGTACAGAGTGAGCCAGTCCACGCAATAATCCACAAAAAAGCCTTTGATCGACATTTTTTCTTATTTATCCTCGATTTAATGCTTATTTGACTGGACTAGGAGGCAATTTTGTAGATGTGACGACTTTTGGGAGCATAGCAAACAAAAATATTTAGAATCCATTTTTAAGTGCATTAAAATTGGAAGTAGGGACACTTGGTGTATTGTGACACATGATGTAAAATAACACGACCTAACGATCTCCCGTTCTGTTAGCGCTATCTACCAGGAATGGACCGATATTCAGCCGAGGTTACTGTTAAAAATCAGGGTTGCCATGGTCCGACTTTTCTTTCTCGCGTTAGTTTCTGTGTACGGGTGTTTACATCTATTTGAAGATTTTAGTGTCTCAAGAGCAACCCTTCAAGAAATGATAGTATATGACGTCACTGGATGTCGGTCCATTTACAGCAGTTATGTATCAACATGTAGAATAACGATCCGGATATTCTGAACTCCGAGAAATCGATTTCATTTTCGTTATCAGGAAGAAATTTGTTTACGGAAAGCAAAATTTGCATTGAGAATTGTGGTTTTTTCGAGTTTGAGCCTACAACTTCTGGGAAATATAATATCGTATATCATTGTGTAGCTCTACTGAAGCCGGAACGAAATGGTACTATGGATTTTAAAAATAATAAAGTTTTAAATGCGATGTATGAGCTCCAATGTGAGGTAATGCATGTTGTAAAGTGACACGTACATTGATGAAGTTCACTATTCATACAAAATTTATGCGAAGAACAGTCGGCTGCAATAAATTTGGATATCCTGTTAAAGATGACACTGCGTGGATATGTAGAGAGGAAAGGGATCATAATCAGAAATTTATACCACTTAGGTTGGGCACCACCCCGCTTCAAAACCACGTTTTATCGTTTCACGTAAATATAGCTGAAATATTTGACATTGGTAAATAAAGCTTAAAGATTTTCGGATTGTTTTCGAATACATTTTTATCTTGTGTCACATTACAACAAGGCTGCGTCATTTCACAACATGAATGTTGTAAACTGACCCACATTTTGTAATGTGACACACTTGCAATGCTGAGCTCCATAATTATGCTTTCCTGATTTCAATGTAGTCATTTTGAAGAGAACTTCATGCTCTATCTTTCGGTTTTCATTTCGAAGCAAATGGATCACAATTAAACGAGCTACAGCAAAACAAAAATTTTTGTGTAATTTTACAACAAGTGCCCCTACTCTTTTTTCTTTCGGACAATCTAGTAAATCTACATACATGCCAAAATACCTTCCAGATTAACAGGACTCAGGGTCAGCAAAAATCAAAATGTGCATCGAATGAACATTAGTTGTTAGGTCTATACGCGGTCAACGGCCGAGCCAAGATTACTCAATCGACTATAATTCGCTGACATTCAAATTTACATATGCGAGCTAATCACAAACCTGCCCGCCTTTAGAAGATAGACAAAGAGAGAGAGAGAAAGAGAGAGAGAGAGAAAAGAAAAGGAAAAAAAAGAAACATCAATGGGATAGGATCTTTATTTTTATCCGTCGTCGCTACATTTCGATCAGTATTTTCGGAGATGCCGAACACCGGGTGCATTTCGCATTCCTTATCTGAACCACTCTTCACTTTAGTACCATAAATCAGCCTGGTAGTAGGTCAATGAAACGGAAAGTTAGAAGTAGATGATACACGTTTTCGAAGAGCTAAATCTGGTTCACCCGGTTCCCGAAAAGTATTTTTCATTGTTCGATCGATGCGAATTTTATGGTGGACTTTGGCAAACTGCGGCTGAATATCGAAGCAATGCTGCTTGAAAAGATTCAGATTCGCAAAATAAATCAGTCCGTGGCTTTGGAGCCGGGGGCAGTGGGGGCCGCTGCCTCCTACCCCTTATGTATGTGCGGGAGCAGTAGTCAGAAGTATTAATTAGCATTATTATTTTACGATTTGACTAATAACACATATCCTAATTCCACTATATCCAAGCAATATCTTCCCCCAACAGGAAAAAAAAGAAAGAAAAAGAGAGAAGATGGTCCACTGACTGCTTTTTAGATCAAGCAAATGAGGAAATTCAGAGGAAAACAATGGGTAACAAGCGGAAGTTTGCTGAAAATTGAGAGTGGTGTCCTAACTAACCTCCTAAAAGTCTCCACTCTTACCCGGGGGGAAACTATAGGGGAAGCCCCCCCAATCATTTGGCAGTCGGCCCCGTATAATTTGCCAGTCGGGAAATTTTGAAACTGTTTATTTGAATTTTTCATTTTCTAAGAATGTTTGTTTATTAATTTTTTTTTTCAATTAAAAAATATTTTGATTGAAAAATCGGCGAATTTTTAAATTTGTAGAAAATTTTGTCGGCAAATTTTTAGTCAAAAGAAAATATTTGTCGGAAAATTTTCCTTCTCCATACCCCCCCCCCAAACTGAAAGTCAAATTTCGCCTCTGCGCTTACCCCTCTGCTCATTTTTTTAGGAGAGTTCGGACCTCCTCAGTCCCGGCCGAAAATGGTTGTTTAAGGAATCTCGAGCATTATAGGATATAAACAGTGGAGACAACTTCAGTACTGCCCTGAGATTCGGGCAACACATGACACGACTTGGGCAACACACGAAAACATTTCGAAAAATACCTCAAAAACCTAAGTTTATTTGAATATTTGGATTTAAATTTGGGTTGGTCGAAATTTTTGAAATTAAATTCGCATTGTCCAGAAAATGTCTGTTTTTTTTCTCCTCGCATAAATTGACCAGAATAATTTAGCAACCCCCCCCCCCCGGTTTAAAAAAGTCGGGCAACACACGAAGAAAATCTAAGTTCCCACCACTGGACATAAAGGAACATTTTTCAACCAAAAATTGTTCTATACCAGGTTTTCCAACAAAATGGTGCTTAATACTTTTTTCGTGTTGACTCCAGAAACCTCAAAAAAGGGAGAAAGATTCAAAATGACCCTTCCAAGTTGCATAGCTCAACATCTGCTTCATGCAGAGAAAATCAGTTTCTTGAGCTTTTTCTTCATTTTATGAGATTTTGAGAAAAGGTTCAGATTTTACGAACGATTCTCCACCTCCGTGGCTTTCTACCTCGTAGAATAAATTCAGGGCCGGCAATTCGTCCTCCTTATTTGCTTGTTCTAAAAGTTGGAGCCTAGTTGACGTGGGGGTGGGAATGAGTATCGCTTCTCAGGATTCGGGACCGTGGAATCCATTTCCGACATTGATTTTCACCTACAATGAGCTTACACTCCGACGTATACCTATCTTACACCTGTTATCATGAAACCTGTGAGACGATATCCATGTCGAACGTGTCAACTTTTTTTCTCATTTCCAGGTTTCGTCCCACCTTTGTTTCTTCAATTTTAATGGTAGGTGAAAATCAATACGACGAATGAATTCCACGGTCCCGGAAACCTGTGAAATGATATCGATCTAGGTGAACTTATTCTCATTTCTAGTCCCCGTCAGACTTTCGTTTCCACAATTTCTATGGTAAGGGAAAATCGTCAGAAATGGATTTCCCGGTCCCGGAAACCTGTAAAATTATATTCACGTCAAGTTTGTAAATTTTTTTGATTTTCAGCCATCAGCCCCATCACTGGTCTCTCAGTTTTCATGGCATCTAAAAATAAATCTAAGAAATGAATTCTACGGCCTACTATGTGAAATTATGTCCATCTCAAATTTTTCATTTTTATCTCATTACAACTCCACCCTTTGTCTTTCAATTCTTATGCTAGCTAATACTCAATGTCAGAAATGGGTTTTATTACGTAGAAACCTAGGAAACGGTACCTGTATTACATTTATGGCAATCGGTGACCCTTACCTTCTTGCCCGTGGCTCCAAATTTCAAGTAAGAGCAAAAAATACGACAAACGAATTTAATAACCTTGAACAAGTAGTTGTCGACCTCAATGTTCTTATTCACTCTTATATTAAAAATTCGATCAAATATGAAAAACACAATGCTGAAAAAGCGGAATCAAGGGGGGAGCTACTTGTGAAAGATTCCAGATGGGTACGTACAGGAATCCTAAAGCGAGTCCGATGTCAATTAGTGCCCTATCTTATCACAAAATTAGTGACATCGAAAAAATGGCCTAAAGTCTACATATCTTCCCACAGACCTGTGTAAATGTACAGCGGCAAAAGGGCCGTTTTTAATACCCTCTTTCTGAGAGTTCCGGATGAGTTACGAAAAAACTGAATATAATCGTTTTTATGCAGAATTTAACGAAGAATGATTTTTGTTTGATATATTTTTTTCTAAATGCTATAGGTCTCAATATTTTTTAGAAAACCCCGATTTTGGAGGGCTTATAACTCTCTACCAGAAAAGAAGTTCCACCCCAATTTGGTACATTTTTTTCGAGAATCAAGGAACCTATACGAACAATTCCCGCCAAACTCTTGTTACCAAAAACTGACTTCAATTTTTCTTATTTCTAGGACTAAAAAGTCAAAATCGCCGAGCAAGAAAAGAACATGTCCAATTTTGTTATTTCCAGCTGTTCAGTTTCCTAACTCTAATTTCTAATGATGATGGGGCGGGTCGTCCCATACCTCCCCCATCGACTTCGCCAAACAACAGTTTCTGCTCTCTTTACGTTGTATTAATGACTTTACTGTTTTGTGATCGGTAAGAAGATGAGAATCCCAGCCTTAGCCGCCATTAATAGTTCCACGTATGTCAGTAATCATTCCAATTTGTAACTTTCATAAGTAACACATCGGCGGTCAAAAACTACCAATTAAAATATCGCGTCTAATAAATCTACTACCTCTTCATGTTGGAAACAAGTCATGACAATGGTAGAGAAGTTTATACGAATTGCAAGTGGTTCTCTTTCGCCTCTATTTTTGCGTCGTTTTTTGTGGATGAGCAGAAGACTCCAATGGTAAGACTTCGTGGGTGGCACACGAACGTACGAGCTTGTAAGTTTTCAAATTAAAAGAGAAATAAAGAAAACCTTACACGCTTGCCTACATCGACGTATAGCACATCATTTGTGTGTGTGTGTGTGTGTGTGTGTGTGCGTGTGCATGTATATGTATGTGAATATCCTGTGTACTGTCCTATTCAGTGTCAAACAAAAGGCACATTAATTTTCTAACGAAAGCTTCAAGTAAATTGTATTTCTATTTGTTTACAAGGTATGTTTTCTCACAAATTATCTAATTATTGGTCAGCTATTACATACGATTGATCCTATCTTGATACGTAGCCCGGATGCTAGCTGAATGTATCCTAAATTTTTGAAGAAAATCAGGACGCTATACTGTTCAGGAGAACCAAAATTCGATCTGTTGTGTCGCAATCCTTTTGATTTATTTACAGCGAACTACTTAAAATGTATGCATATGATTATTTCCAGAGTTCTTCCCTCTTTCTGCTGTAAGTGCCGCAATATCCGAAAGGGTGAGTAAACTGAGAACTGATACCCATACTGCATTTTATGAAACTTATGATCTTCAACCTCCTCATCTCTCCTGAAAGCTACAATTTTCACTTTGGTACAGCACTGACGCTAAAAACGAATACAGAAACCTTGAATACGTATAAAATGATCTACATACGACAGTGGCTGTTATTTCCGCATGTATGCCCCTTCACCACCACGAGAAGTACATTTACCATTTTAGAGTGAAATGGAATTCGAAAATGAGTTCAGCAATCTTAAAAACATACCGAACGATACCTGCTTCTTTCTTTCTTTCTTTCTTTTTTCTAATTTGCTCTCAACCCGAGCCCTGGAACCCGCCCTTTCGAGCATTACTCCAGAGACGTCGGGGCGGCTGTTAGGGCTGTCTTAGCCCTCTTTCCTTCTGGCCGAAAAACTGGCCTAGGTCGAAATCTGGCGAGTTGCTACACAGGCTCGAACTCGGAACCTCCGGATTTTGAGACCAACGCGCTATCCACTCGGCCAACCAGACCTCTAAACGGTACCTATACTACATAATGTGAAAATTTTGAACACCTGCTCCCTCCTAAGTATCGCAGTTTTCAAATTAGAGGTAAATTATCATCAGAAATTAATGCAACATCCATTAAGGCATGTAAAATGGTACCCATATTACATTATATGTGACCTGGAATCATGAAATGTGCCTCTGGTGTCAAAAAATCATTTTTCACTTTTTCACTTTCTTGACAATTCTCATAGAAAAAATCACGCTCTTTCGAATGAAACAAATTGCAGCTTCCTATCTTCATTAGTTTTTTTCACAAATTGCAATTAAAAATTAAGTCAAAAGTTTAAAAACATCCGTTTACATGGCGTCCTGTGAACGGGGCCTACAGGAAAACATCCGTTTACATGGTGTCGTGTGAAACGGGCCTACGGGAATGACAGAGGGTTGTCATAGCAACGCGTAGACACACCACCACAGATGTACACGCTATCGAGTGTCTCATGCACACTTGACCTAAGTGAAAAACCTTCTTTTTTTTTTTTTTTTTTTTTCAGGAGAGCGATTTGAAAATTATAAATAACGTTGTATTATATGCGTGGCTCAAATGGTTTACGCCATCTAGCGGGCTAAAAAGGAGATAATTCGTCATTAGCGAATGCAGCCCGATAGAAGGCATCGAGATCTATAAGAATATGTATTAAACTCATTTTTCGTCAAAATGTCACTTAGGTCAAGTGTGCATGAGACACTCGCTATGTACATGTGTGCGCACCTCTACCAGCATCCCATCTTTACACTCGTTTATCTCAAAAATCTGTTTTCGCACGAGAGGCACATTTCATGATTCCACGTCACATATAATGAATCCACGCCCCTTCCCAGGTACCACAATTTTGAAGTTTCAGTCAAACTATCACCGAAATTGAATTTTATGACCTTGAGGCTCCGGCAGCCGGTATTTCGATTTTACAGTACGTTCTGAGGAACGCTTCAAAAATTGTAACGGAAATTTCACTTTTTATACTGAGAAACACTAAAAAACACAAATTGCAAAGTATAGTACCTAAGGATGAGAGATGGGATGAACAAATTCCAGGGATATATGGGTATTAATGTGCAGAAGCGGTTCCGCAGGCGATTTGTATCTTTTTTGTTCGCTGAAGTCGGTAAGAACAAAAAAATATTGAAAACGCTGTCTTCTTCCCATAAGGCCTGTGTTAATGGCATCCTGAAATATGAGGTCATTTTCAACCCTTTGTTTGGAGCATTTATAAGACAGTTATGGAAAACTGTAGAGAACCTTTACAATGGGAAATCAAATTAGGGACATTTTCTGTTCGAAACAATTTATCCTAAATTTAATAGTTCTAGACCTTTTCGCGAATAACCAATTTTGCGAACATTTTCTAAAACATTTAGCAAGCCAGTTGGAAGCTGTAGTTTTTTTTTTAAAGGAAACCACTGTCAACAACATTCCGCAAAAAAACCCTTTGATACCAATTTTTCTTTTCGAAATCCTATTTCTGATTTAATTGTACTGGGTTGTTCAGCATCTGCTGACTACCGAATTCGAAGCTAACTGCTCTGTCATCCTGCAATTATGTAATCCAGTTTTTTTTCAACACTTACACACTACACACAGTGATTTCTTCATTACATCCTTGTTGTGTTGAAAAAAATATGGCACGCAACTAGGAAATAATGAGATACGACTCGTGTTGCAGCCCTTGCCTTCTGCTCGTGCTGCAAACTGATTATCTTCGTACGTCACTATTTTTTCCCCAGTTACGTAATATACTTTAAATTTCGAGAAAAGAAGAAAAAAATTGAACAGCTTTTCAGTAGTCTACCGCTTGAGTGATAGGAATCTGTACTGTTACACGGATAATTAGCATAATATGCAAAAGAATTTCAACATGCATTTTAAATTGAAATACGACAATGATATTAACATTTATAGTTGTTACAGAGAACGGCAATGTAAACTAATCTAATGCCCGGGGGGGGGGAGGAGAAAGAAAGAGAAAAAGAGACTAGAGATGATGAAAATTAAATTGTCAAAGTTGTGACGCGATCTTAGAAATGATACCTCGAGTTGGAAAACGAAAGAGCAGACTGAAGGAATTAAATCAGCCGTTTGAAAATTCTTCCTTATGTATGGACAAAGTGATTTCCAACTCTAAAAACCTACATTCACATAAAAAATTATTTTTTTATCAGATGATCAATTTATGTTCTCATTAAAATCTGGGCTTTCTGAAAACACTTTTAAACTCAATTTTCTTAAAATATAATTCCAACAATTAAAATTGTGAAAAATTGAATTTTCACCGCATGGAGCTACTTTTATTCCATCGAAAAAGGTAATCATTGGGGCACACTATTTCACGCCTTCATAATTTCGAAATAGGTGTATGTATTTGTTTCGCTCAAATTTAAGCTCAAATACCTATGCATTTATGATCCCTCAAGTTGAACATGCACAAAATTCATATGGGACAATACTTATTCTAGTAAAGGTTATGCAAGGTAAATCTATATGGGACAATCCTTAAATTTTCGACCCAGTATAGCCCCCCAGCCACCAGCGTACGAAAATGTTTGATCGTATCTCGGTAATAGAGGCGGGTCAGCGTCAAATTTGAACAACGAATTTGAAGTCACCAAGAAAAAATGAGTAAAAATAGGTGATTACTTCAATTTTTTTGATTTAAAAAAAATTTTAATTTCTCCACCAGGGATTTTCTTTAGCAAAAAATATTTTGGAGAGATTTTAGACTGGAATTCCCATAATAGGTTAATATGACACCGAAGTAATGATCTCAAAAGAGAGAGAGGGAGAGTGATAAAAAATTGAAATTTGAGACAGGTCGGTTGGTAGGGTTTTGAGGACACTGAATTCAATTTCGGGGGGGGGGGAATTTATATCCGAACCTCTAAGGTACCACTGGAAGTGGTGGGTAAAATATTAATCATTTTTCCGAGATAGTATTCGATTTATAGATTTTCGAGGTCGCTGAATTCAATCCTTCGGTCAATTTTTACATCTGGGCACTCAGTATATTGTTGAAGAGAGAGGGGTGGGGAGGTTAATATTCATCATTTTCCCAATATGGTATTCGATTTGTAGCTCTTTGAGGTCACTAGGTCACTGAATTCAACTCTAGGAGTACTTTTTACGTTCGACCCCGCACAGTACCCTTGCTCAGGTTTTGGTAATTTTACTAAAAATTATAAATTTGTGTTTGGAGATTTTGAAAAACTTGCAAATCGAATACTGTTTAGAAAAAATTGCAAATTTTCTACCCTCATACCTGAACTGGTACTCCATGGTGTCGAACTTAAAAAGTATCTCTCGAGAATCGATGAAACAGGATATATCAAAATTAGGGATTTTGGTCGCTGATTCAGAATGTTATTGTAAAATATTCTTATTCAGTTTCAGTTTAGAATCTCTAAATTTAATTTTCAGAACGAAAAATTTCTATTTTATTTACAGCTAATTTATTTTTGTACTTCAGATGACATCTCCACACAAGCAGTTGAAATGTTTGGCGTAAACTGAAATCTACAAGAAAAAGAAAAAATACTCCTTTAAAGAAAAGCAATTGGTTGACCGGCAAAGAGTAGAATAAGAAGTCGGAAAAAGTGACAAGGTATTTCCAATGTCACTGATTTTTAAACTGTATTCATATTGTCCATGAGGCTTCATCTAAAAAATTAAAAGGAAATGCTATGCTTCTTACAATAAAATTTGAATTTAGGAAACCCAAATCGGAGTCGGGTCGACCGCTTGATACAATAATCAAAATAATAAAATGACTGAAATAATTCCTAATGTTACAGTTTTTCAATCTTTTAGTCGATTCAAATTTATGTACTT
Source organism: Acanthococcus lagerstroemiae (assembly GCA_031841125.1). NCBI lineage: Eukaryota > Metazoa > Arthropoda > Insecta > Hemiptera > Eriococcidae > Acanthococcus > Acanthococcus lagerstroemiae. The sequence goes on from CM063107.1 coordinate 70,531,250, forward strand.
TAAATTGTATTCTGTGACCATGTGAGCGATTCAGGATGGGAAATTTCTATTTTTTCTCAACGAGTTTGTAATTCCACTTCACCAGCTCCATAACGACGTTCGTGAAAATGACATACGTATAAATTATGAACTCGTTACTTTCATCATGAAATTTGGCTTTAGGAGCTGAATTTAGGAGTCAGAGCAGAAATTTGGTGCAATATTCGAAATTATCAAAAGAAAAAGTTATTTCGATTATAATTTCTCATTTGACTTAGTGTCTGACAGAAAGGGAAAGGAAGTTTAGATTTTCTTAAAGTAATTTGTATTTCACTCGGCTGAAATTTTCTAATGATGTTTCTTAATACAGTGTTTGATTTGTCAAGTGAACTTTGTTCATTCAGAAGAAATTTCTATTTTGATAGCCATATTAAAGCTGGATTGAAGATTTGAGAGACTCTGCAGTCAGAGACCCGAAAAACCTCTATTTCGTTAAAGTTTGTCTAATGTGAATTTCCATGTTGATGGATCTTTTCCTGGCCATCCACTGCGGCAAGGGGGGGGGGCGAATTGTTTGGTTTCTTAAGAAAGTAGACTTAAGCACTTCAAAGCTCACGATTTTTCTTGATCCTATGTTGATTCAACGACAATAAAATCATCCACTTATGAAACTAGTGGGTAAGTAAGCTGTGGGGTTAAGAGGTACAAGTGCAATGTAATGGTTGAGGTGGAAAAAATTTTGAGAAGCCAGGAGATGTAAGTGCAACTTTGATGCTAGTATTGCTATGCTGATACCAGAACTAGATGGAGAGTAATTTGCTGTTGCTCAAAGGTAGAGATGGTTAAGATTACAACAAAAGGCATTCTACATATTTTATGCTCAATTTCTATGCAACCCGTGGACATGTGGGAGATCCACGTAAAGAATAACTTTTTTTCAGAAATTTATGCTCAATTTACTCAACGTTGCAGTCAAGTTACTAATATCTCTTTGCTTATCACCCGCCTCAATTGTGAAGACGTACTTATGGTTCTTTCTGGAGAAAATAAGGTTTTTCTTCTTATCGGGTTTAAAGGAAAATGGCATCCAGCCTATTTTCCCGGTCGTACACCAGTGAGCTCTCACTAAAATAATTTCCTTTACTGAAACTGGCGGCAGAGGGCAAAATGATACTAGTACCTTCTCTCTGTGCCATGGCTCCAGGATCACTGCCCTTCGGTAACTTTTTCGGAATGATCTCAGTTTATGCGAGATTTTAAAACAGAAGTTACTCCGACATCCGACAGGAACGATGTTTAAGAAACTATTCTGAGCAATAGTTCGACGCACCATCGCTAATTTATTTTGTTAGCACCGTAAAACTGAGTAAAACTGATCTGGACGTGTGAAATAGACACTGAAAGGGCACCATAAAGAGACCGTACCCCAGGGCACTGCGCCATACCAAATATCGTAAAATATAAGGTTCCTGTATAAGTTACGTGCGGTAAATTAATTCAGACTTTCACCATTCGCTGTAAACATGATTACAGAGGTTTAGCGTAAATTTTAATCGTCACTGACAGGATTATCTCACACGCCATCCGTTATAACCTGTTTTACCCTCGTCCGTGGTTCAAACAATTGTTATAAACACTCAAGAATATTCACAATTCAATGATTCGTTCAACCTTAATTTCATTTTGATTTTATAAATACAGTTCAGAGATAATAGTGGTTTTTTATCGCTAAGGTTGGCTGTGTTGTTTGAAAATCATAAATTCGAAAAAGTCAAGTTTTGATATGAGGTAAGGAAGAAAGCGAAGGCGAGAAATCCCGAAAATTTGAGTTTTCAGGAGTCCAGGCAACGTAGATCTCTAAAAATTGTTGAAGGTGCTAAAAGACTCGATCAGTTCTGTTAATTTTTTTTGGGAGCGTTCGAACACCTTTCTCCAAAAATAGATATTTTTTCAAAAATTTCACGTACTATGGGATATAAAAAAAATTTCCACCACGAATTATTCTTTCCCAGATTTTCCTCAAAAGTGGTTTCCAGAACTGTTATCATATCTACCCCAGAATCGTCACAAATACAAAGATCAAAGTAAACCTCCCCAGGAGCACAATTCAACACAAGCCAGAAAGGCAGATTTTTCTTTTTCTTTTTTTCTCATTCTACGGAATTTTTAGAATATAAGTTCGAATTTTACGCGGTATCTTTTTAAATTACTCTCCTGAAAATTATGGTATTCTTGATTTTCAAAACGTTCCTGCAATCAACACTCTTTGTTTTATTTGATGGCGCAAAGCACGACTTTCTACGCTGATCAAGAGAGCTATCATGTGACTCCAAAGCACTACGCAGCAAAATGAAAATTCAAGAACTAGTGGTGGCAACACTGGTGGAGATAAATGAATCAAAATCTTCCTCCTCCTTGTTTTGATCCTAGACAATAGTATGCATAAGTTTTATCAAAATAGCGAACTTTTGAATGTTCAACGAATATTTCATTCCGTTTTTTCATTTTCCCCTTCCCCTTCAAATTACGATATTCCTAATGTTTAAAATTTGTCTGAAATCTACACTCTTTGCTAGATCTGAAGCCTTAAAGCCCTACTTTCTGTGTCGGTCAGGATGGCCCATCTGGATTCTAAAATATACCATAACAACGTTTTTCAACATGTAGATGCTTGCTCTGGCAACACTGATTCACATAATGAATGAAAAACTTGCCCTCACTATGGAAATACTTCAGACAATAACTCACTTGAGTTTCATCAAAATCGGTACATTTTTACATTTTTTAGAATTATTAGTCCATTTAGACCAAAAGAGCAAAACTTTGATCACTTTAGGGTGCCCGATCGAGCTCAAACTTCATGGAGATTATTTCTGAATTAGTTGCAACCATTTAAGGGAATGGGAGCGAAAAATCGAGGAACTGTTAGAAATAAGAACCGACGTAGCATTCATTGTTACTGAACTAGTTTTTATAATTAAATGGCCCTATATTTATAAAATGCATTAGGTCAGGGGGCGTAAACTGGATTTTGAAAGGGAAAAAACATCATGCACATTCATTGTTGGGTTTTGGAGTCTCTGAAATCTTTTTCGATAGATTCATCTCAACGGGAAACTTGTGGCACTGGGACTGGTGGTGCAGATCAACTTTGTCATAATAATGTAAAGAGTTGAAATGCTCACCCCCCCCCCAGTACTGGTATTTTTCTCAAGATTTATGACCCCCTAAAATTTGCTATCCTTAGTAGGCAAAATCAGAATTCCTCAAACACCCATTTCTTGCCATTTTTTCAACTGAAGAAATAATGTAAAAACCATATTTGTGAATTACATCGGTAATACATTTTCGAGTAAGTAAATCATAATTTTTATTGTCACCATTTTCAAATGAATGTGCACCTTTATCCTCAATCGTCAACATCCTCACTGATACCTACATCAGCATATCAGCAATATTCAAACCTAACGAACCTGTACAACGTTCGTAAGGGAGTGGAATTGTTCAAATTTTCGATCGAGACACTCATCCCTGCCCCGACAGTTTCCGAATTTAATCAAAACTGACATTAAAAATGAATTCAACGACTCTACAAATTACAGAACTGATGCGTACGTTGTACTTTTCATTAATTTTACAATTTTGGCTCCTCCCTTCCCCTCAAATACCAAAGTTATCAAACATTGTGCCAAAGTAATATAAAAGTGATTTCAGAGGGCTTTGAAACACAATACTTGATAGTACTGTATTTTAGGACCTATCCGACTTTGGCCCTCGTTCCTGGTGCCACAGTTCTCAACTTAGGGACAAGCCGATGTCAAAATTGAATTCAGGGTGGTTCTCGAATATTTCAAAACCGATATTTCGATAAAATATTTGTAGACTTCATCAACTTGAAAAATTTCCTCAAAATACTGCTTGCCTAAAACTACTGGAACACAAAAATACCCGATTTCATATTGGCGATATCTAAAAGGTGGGGGTATAGTCCAGAGGAATTAGCATTTTTGATGGAATTAATTGCAGCACAGCTGAAACTTGGTACGATTGTTTAGTACTCTCTTCGGAAAAGCCCCGTAATTTCCCCCCTCCCTCGGTGTGAGGACCACCTCCATGAATCCAAAAAGTGTCCCCGGAAACAGTTTTTGGCTTATATCTAGCTTCAAATTGAGTTATAGGTAAAAATATTCCTTACCAAAATTAAAGAGCGTAAAATTCTCTACAAAAATGATATCTATGTTTTTTTTGTGAATCCCATGCCAACCAAGATAATCGGCGTTCAAGATCACACAAGCATGTAAATATGGAGTAACCTACAACGTACGCGGTATACGAACGCCGAACCCGTCACTCTAACATGCAAGAAGCGTTGAACGCAGTAATTTTAAATCCCTGTACTAAAGTCTGGTCCAGTTGGACGCTGTTCAACCAAAGGGAACCAACTCACAAAATCCGCTTTTTGAGAACACGTGATTCGAAGTTCAAAAGCCATGGAGAAACTATATGACATTGCATTTACTAATAAGCCTTTTTCAACGTGAGTACACATTTTTGAATCGGGGCCCAATTTTGAAAAATTCTACGTTTTACGCTCTTTCCAACAATACTAATAACTCATTTTGTTTACAAATGTGGATTGGTTCCCTTTTGTTGAACAGCGTCCAGTTAAGAAACATAATTTTTCACGGCGATGATAACGTGTTCCTGAACTCGCTCTTCGCCTCTAACTTCAAAATATCCATATATCTATGTGAATTGCGGGAAACCAGTTATGTTTCTTAACTGGACCAGACTTTAGATGGACCAGCTTGTTTTAGAAACCGGATCGAAGACAGACAATAGATATGGAGCGACATGACTATTGGCGTTGGGACACTCCTGTAAGTGCGCTATTGTAGTGGACGAAAAGATGATCAGGGTATTTTTACCACAAAAACATGTACAGGTGAAATGAGCTCTAGCATTTTCAGTATTGAAGAGAACTAAAGTGTCAGCCCTTACCATTTCCTTTCAGATGAGCCCAACTTGAGTTTTTTTGCTGAACATTTTTGTCCCTGATCATCTTTTCGTCCAAATACACCAATCAGCGCGCCGCATTTAATTAGGCCGCTAGAGAGCGACTCTTTAGCGTCCAAACGCGAATCAAACAAATATTCATGCGAATTATGAAGAGTCCAAGCGGACTGACTGATCGACGCGGTGTTACCTCTAGCGTTTTGCAACAGTGGATTCTTATCTAAGGTTTGGAAAAGTTCACAAACTGTCAACCAGAAACGAGTGCTCAGCATAAAGAATTGAAGGAATCACAAGTGCAGCTTGATAGAAGGGATGTTCAAACTTTTTTAAACTGGCTGAGAGCCCATCATCCCTCCCCATATGTATCTGAATTACAAGAGGGGATCTACCCGGGTTTACGGAGGGGATTCATGAATGGGATATGGAAGGGCTATACGACGAGTCTACAAAGGGCATACATAGAGGGTACACAGAGGGGCTATACGACAGTTTACAAAGGGGATACTTAGAGTCATACAGAGGGGCTATACGACGGGTCTACAAAGGGCATACATAAAGGGTATAGCACGGGTGTCTCAACGCCGGTGTATAGCTCGGGTAGTGAGAGGGCTACACGTGAATGAAGCGCTGTGATTGGCTAACCTGATGGCTCCCCTTGAATGGAGCGCTCTGATTGGCTGCTGGAGGGGAAACATACCGGGTTGAGACAGAACTAATGAGGGTCAATTTTCCAAGGGTCTTGAGCGGGTTTACACGAATTTAAGTTTTCCGCATCGGGATCACGAGCTTGTGGTTGCCGTAAAGTGGGTATCTCTTGTAGCCACGCGTTTGTAGAGAAGAAATGCAGAAAATTGTACAAATTTAGATTCGGAGGAAGATGAATTCTTATAATAATAAAGATAATAAATTGAAATTATATCATGTAACTCTATCCATCCTGTCATGTGTTTTCGCGATTATTTCAGCGTTTGTATACCGCGTACGTTGTAGGTTACTCCATATTTACATGCTCGTGTGATCTTGAACGCCGATTATCTTGGTTGGCATGGGATTTACAAAAAAAAACATAGATATCATTTTTGTAGAAAATTTTACGTTCTTTAATTTTGGTTAGAAATAGTTTCGCCTATAACTCAATTTTAAGCTAGATACAAGCCAAAAACTGTTTCCAGGGGCACTTTCCGGACTCTGAAGGGTGATGCCCGCACCGGGGGAGGGGGGAAATCACGGGCTTTTCCGAAGAGGGTACTAAACAATCGAACGAAGTTTCAGCTGTGCTGCAATTAATTCCATCAAACACCTCTTTTTTTAGCAAATTCTCCTGAACTAGTAAAGGAGGGACGGAAAGTTCCCAGGAATGAACCGGTATGGAGGTAGAAAATCGAGTGCATGTAAAATCTTAATTCCTTCTTTCCTAACAATTTCATTTGAAATGAGAAAAAATTTCAAAACACTGCTTTTCACTTCATGAGATTTTATCGCAATTGCGTTACTCTGAAAGGTCATTTGAACCTCCATTTTGTGACCTTTTTGGAGTGGATACCAATAAGGTACTAGAGACAACTTCTCTGAAGAAGCTGGGGCGAAACGATTTTTGGTTGAAATCTTTTTACATCCCATACCTATAGTACTTGAGATTTTTGAAAAACAAGATATTTTGATACAGAAAGCGGGGTTGAACACATATACAAGAGCTAGCGGAAAGTAAGGAATTTTATTATGTTAGTTGATACACAACCCTCAATTATTTTCAGCAACCTCCTGCATATTACACATTTTTTCCTCTCCATGTCCTTATTTGCCAAGTCTTTTTAGTATACAGTAAAATAAAGGAATAAGCGAGAAAAAAAATTAAAAAAATAAACGTAAAAATGTTATAGTGGGGTATCGTGGTCCGTCGTAACTACCACGAACAACCCTCGGCCCTTAGATGGCTGGCCAATTTTGTTGTGGGAAGGATTCAAAGGCTCCAAAATTGTTTTTTTGCAGAAACAACAAACGTATCGAATTTAGGAAAAAGTATGTATTTTAAACGAAAATGGTTCCCCGCGGGATCCTTCATCGAATGGTTCTATTCGATTTTTTCCCAACTGTCCCAAAAATATCGAAAGGGGGGAGGTGCAATGTGACTCTTCTTTTTATCATACATTTATAACAGGGCTTTGTAGTTTTACCGACTTCAGTTAATAGAAAAGATACCTGCGTATCACTCCTGGAAGCTTTTTTCCACGTCTCCATCAAATTATCGCCGAAATTTCTTTCTTCCTCTCGTTTGTTGATACAACACTTTGAAGTATCTGGTTTTTTTTTTGTCTTTTTTAGTATCAAAAATGACTTTTCATCACAACTATTTAAAGTTTCAAGATCAAAAAATCAATTTCACTTTTTTTGTGTAAATTATAAATTAGTACCTAGGAGGGAGCGGAATCTTTGAAAGTCCATAAATTGTAATATAGATGTCATTTTATATCTAGTTAGTGATAGCATGTATCATAAATACAAGGGATTCATGTTTTAGCACAAATATTAATTTTTTACCTAATTACAGAATGGAAGGAATCATACTGAAGCTTGTGAAGAAGAATACTATCTGCGGAAGTTTGCTGATATTTTACAACATTGCGTTGACGTTCGGTTATGACCTACCAATGGATGCGGAGGAACAGGTAGGATCAACCAGGGTTATTCTTAGACTACACAAATTCTTTTTCAGGGTAAATATCGGACAGAAAATGTGTACTCTGCATATTTTACAATATTTGGGAGGAAAATGATGTAACATTTTTTAATAGAAATGTTCAGATGACCGCGTTGATGAAAAAATGTCTTGTCTTACCGACCCACCGGGGTTTCGGTACCATAAGGGGAGAGGCTCTAGAAATCTATTTTTTGAGTCATAACATGTTTCTTATCGCCTATATAAAAAAAGTTTCAAACAATATGTACTCTGAACTCGATTCTTCACGGAAGTGATCCCTTTCAAGTTTTTCGTAACTGCCCTGAAAACATCGTAAAAAAGGAAAGAGAACTGAAAATAGCCCGTTACATTACCGTACATCAACACAAGCTGTGGAATTTTTACTTATTTGTGTGAATAGAAACCTCGAACCCGTTTCCGTACATCGGTATTTTTATACTAACAGAATTTTTCCCCATCCCCTACGCCCCACTTTTACATACGGCGCCTGTAAATTTGCGTTTTTTGATGTTTTGTTAGTTTTAGGGAAAATTTCTGAAATTAACTTTTACACCTTTCATTTGTGAGTATGACGCAATAGAGGGGAGTTGAGAACTTGCTGAATTCATTTTTGGTGTCGGTTTTACTCGAAATTCGTAGCTCTACAGAGGGGGAGGGGGACGGAAACAAGGTAAAAACAGTATGACTATTGACTCATAGGCTTTTTATAACGCTGAAAATTTAATTCCCACATTAATTTGTCGGAAATTCGAAAATGGTGACACCCATGAGTAAAAGGAGACTCAAAATTGAAAAATTCTACTAAAATAATAGAGGTATCATTTTTAGGTTATTGAGATCACTGAATTCATTTTTTCACATTGATTTGTCCCTAAATAAAAAGTTGTGGCTCCATCCGAGAGGAGGACAAAGCCTACTTGAAATACTACATAGATATCAGTTCATAGGTTTTCATAGCGCCAAATTCGATTTCGAAATTGATTCGTCCAAAATTTTAAAATTACATTACCCACAGTGGAGGCAGGGCTCAGAATTGAGGAGTTCAACTTAGATAATATGGATATACCTACTTTTTCAAAAACGTGGGCAAAGTTTACCTGAAATTAATAAATACATCGAAATATGGGTTTTGAAAGTCGTATAACTCAGTTCTGACATTAAATTGTCCAGCTTTTCAAAACTGAAGCATTTACAGTTAGGAGACGGTAACTCAAAATGAAAAAAATCCAACAGGACAACGAAGAAACAAACCTACATTCGGCGTCAGACTATAATTTACTTCAATTTTAAGATTCCATCCCCTAACAATAAATGTCAAAATTCTGATATTTTCAACAAAATTGAGTTCAGCGATTTTCAAAAGTTACGGATATCCAAATTGTATTTATTTCATGTATGATTACTTCCTTGCTCACTCGGGTAAAGCCACAATTTTGATTTATGGTGAACCGACAACAAAAATGAAGCCAGTGACCTCCATAAACTACAAAATTATAGCTATATTGTTTTGTTTGGACGTTTTAATTTTGAGCCCCGCCTCTCTTCCTCCATAGGTACTACACTTTTGAAATTAATGTCGAGATCGGATCTGAAAGCTATAAAAACACCTATGACTCAATATCCATATTGTATTTCACCCCATTCCCGTTCCTCTCCTTTTCTTACGGCGCCACAGATTCGAATCATTCACAAAAATGTAAGGTCTAAATATTCTTTTTGTACCAACCGAACCCAAATTAACACAAATTTACATGTGCTGTATAGAAAGAGTAGGAGTAGTAGGCGGAAAACATTCCCATTGGTGGGCTCCAATGTACAGAAACGGGTTAAAGGATAATTTGTGTCCTTTCTACGTAAGTTACTGAGACTGGTAAAAAGTCGGAAATTCAACACCTTGTCTGTAAGGCCAGTGTTGAAAAGGGTGATTTTCAAACACCCCTGCCTTCACGACGTTTTTCTACAAATACGATAGATAGGAAAAAATTGTGAAGAACCACGTATATAGAAAATCGAGGCCAGAATTCATTTTTTGAGCACTCTTTTCATGTAGGTTATAGGAAGCGAGTTATGATTCAAAAGCCATATTTTGAAAGCGTGCCCCCTGTAGTATTGAGAGCCAGCACGGTCGGAGGATCAGAAACTTTTTCCCTTTATCAGTCATCTGAAAATTTCTGTCAAAATTAGCTTTGCACGATTTTTCTCCAAATTAATTTCTTTACTGACTGGACTACATCCCCCTGAGTAAGTAATCGTCATTGTAAATTTACATTATGTACAGCTGAGGGCATGAATTTTCATTCCATACGTATGAGGCGGAGTTATTTTCCAAAAATAGTGAGTGCATTTTTTTTTTCAATTTTTCTCGGAATCGGATGATAGAATTTCAAATTGTCAACATCTCTCAGTCAAATTACAAAAAAATTATTTTCCCTAATATTGCATTATGTGCTAATAAAAATGTTTATTTCCAAAACGCCAGTAAGTACAATTTTGGAAGTTTTCATTGAATTTTTTATCGAATAAATTTTATGAAAATGAAATTTCTAGGTCGTATTCATTCAGATTGGAGGTAACTTTTACTAAAAATCGTAGGAAGAAAATCAAAAGTGAGTTGTATTTTTCCTTTCAGAACAATTTAGAAACAAGCACTTACTTACGTTTTGGAAAATTTTTCCTCATATCTTGTCCGTTTAGGAAATTAGCCAAGTCCGTATTTTTCACGTCAAAATTTGGATGCCAAAAATAAAGCTATTTTAGATACAGAGAGCCAATTAATGAACACACTGAGTGGGCATACTTTTGTGCTTTTCAATACGTTCTTACTGATTTTGAACAGCTCAACCATTCTGGGGTTCAAAGCTCAGAGCTAATTTTGAGGTCAACATGCTCTGATCAGTGCGGCCAGATGATAATTTTTAAATCTACTTGTCGTGCCTTTGAATTTTGCTTATTTCACTGCTAATTCTGCTGGATAAAAAATCTAACTAGAAATTTTATTAAAATATTCCGAAGTCGGCCTCAATTCGGCCAAATTTTCTCTAATTCTATTAAAACTGCTCTCTCAAAACGGCTGTTAAGAATTCTACGAGCTACTAAAACTGGAACTTCCTTTGCTGAGGATGGAAACATCTCCTAAATCTAGTTTGCATTCTGCTAAAATGGCAACAATGGCTCTGATACCGCAAAATCTTCAGTAGGACAGAACTGTGACGTATGCTCATTGAAAAATATTTGAAAAAGAACTCCGAAGTTCATAGACACTCAGCTTCTGATACCCAATTGCATATGAACAGATAATGGTCGTAGGTAATGGAAAATGCGACTGACGATATAATATTCAAGCAAAATAAAGTATGGAAAAGGGTTAAGCATAAAAAGAGTATTAAATCGATAGCTTTTAACTTGCTATTTCTATGACGATTTTCAGTTATTGGTTAGGCTGATTATAAGCTGAATGACTATGTTCACAAGAATCACCCGAAATTTTCAGTAACAACCTCAACTACTATCCTTAATATTGCTTAGATGTAATATAAAGGTCGAAAAGGGAAACTGGACAAAATTTTCAGTAAAGATTTTTTCCTTGACTTTTTCGGACTGGCTCCCTGATCCCTTGGGAGCTTCAACGTACTTTAAAAACCATCCCACTCAAAATCGCAACTCCAGGTGGAACCCCGAAAATCGGAGACTACACACCAAACAACCTCAAATTCGAAATTAGCGACCTTAAAGCTCTACTTATTGTGCAGCATAATATATGCGTTACAATCACCATCATTCAAAATTGGCCCCGGAGCCTGAAAGTTAGGAACTAGAAACCAAAGAACCTCGAAATCCAATTCAGCGACCCAAAAACCCTTATTTTCAAACTATTCTAACTAAAAAGCCATCACTTCAAATCCCCCCCCCCCCCCCCGTAGAGCCAAAAAGTCCGAGGTTATGTACAAAACGACATCTAATTTGACGTCAGCCACGTAGATATACTTGAAACGAATAAGAAACTTTTAAAACTGTTAATTACTGACTTTAAGAAATAGTGAAACAAATTCTGAATCCTTAAGAACAATATTATTCATCGCGAGGATTTGAACCCCTAGGAACACTAGCTCCTCTAAACTGATTTTTCTCAAACTTCACAGAACATTTTTTCTTTCAACTATCGGAACTTATCGGGAAGAGCGAAGGAGGGTGTTCTGATTAGAAAATGAAAATTTTTGCCCGCCAAAAGTAAATAAGAGTTATCGTAGTATTCGCATTCCAGAAAAAGTGAACTTTTTCACAAAATTTCATTTTTATTCAGTGGAACAAATTATCTGAATTGAATCTTGGTCCTGTGGATGGTACAACACCACCAGAATGGAACCAGACTCTGGATCTAGTTATGCTGAAAAGGAACGATATGCATTTTGCTTACATAGAAGAACCTAATAACTGTAGGTGAGTTAACATACGTACTTTCGTTAATTCTCTGACTTCAGAAAATTAAGACATCACTGTAAGTTTAGGGTGGCCCTTATTTTATTCTATTTCCTCAATTTTCTCTCCTACAAGAGGAATTGGTGTATTTTGGTGTAAAAACCAGATAGCTAAAATCTTGAAAAACAATTTAAACCGCGCGCAAAGGAATTCAAGATTACCTAACATCGAATTCTTCATGAGAACAAATGAAATTTTCCTATAAAACACCCGCGCATGGCAAAACCGAGATAACTGAGTTCACAATCATCCACCGTCCATGAGCTCAAGTTTCAGATTGCAAGCCCCTAGGGAGCCTTCTGAATATGAGTTACAGAAAAATTACCTCAAAAATGAGCTCGGCCACTTATGAAATAAGCTACTATCGCCAGTTTTCATGTATTGACCTCTGTGGATTCTTTGCGGGGTGCTTCAAACAAAACTTTAAAATGGGTTCAGCGAATCCGAAAACCATAATTTCATTGGTATACCCCAACAGTCCTACGCTGGAGCTCTCGTGCACCTTCCTTTAAGATACTTCAACGGATACTGAATTTTGTCTTACAGAAGTGGATACATAAGGGGAGGGCAACGGGGGTAAATGCTCCTCCCAGAGTGAAACATTCTGATTGAGAATAATGCTGATTGATTGGAAAACAGAATCAATGAAACTACTGAACAGTAATTTTCCAGAATCGGTCGCATTCCAATAATCGGTTATCAAAAAACACGAAAAAATGTTAAGAAAATACATTACTCTTATGGATAGTGGGCTTCTGTAAACTCAAATATCCAGGGACGTACCGATGGGGGGGGGGGGAGAGCTTCCCCCTGTAGGAAATTTTTTACTCAGCATTTGGAAAAATTTACTATTTTAGTCACGCGAAGTTGGGAAATTTCGGTAGAGTTTTGAAAATCAAACAAGTCAATTTTTTTTTGCTTTGATATTTCGGAATTTTGAGTTCAGAAGTAGGGAAAATCAAGTCAAAATCTTTTCTTTTGCTTTGATACGTGGTAATTTTGAGTTGAATCAGTTGGGAGTTCCACCCCCCCCCCCTCAGGAAAAACTCTTCGCTATGTCCTTACAAATGTTTCGGTTGTTATGTCTGATGGCGAATATGATCTGTCTGCTTTATTCAGCGACACTGATATGGTTGGAATTTCAAAGTTTGGATATGACCGGTTTTGGAAAATTACCAGTCTTCAGTTCAATAGATAGCTATTTAGTAATTAGCTTTCTGTATACTTGAAAACCTAGCCTTAGCTTTTGCGTGATTGTCTTAAAAAGTCTTGAACAAGAATCTTAAGAGTCTTAGAAAGTCTGAGAGTTCGTTATATTTATAGACCTACGCGAGGCTTGAACAGGTTCAAGAAGTTTTAAATAAATCTGTGAACATCTCAAAGTCTTACAAACGTCTGGAAGAGTTAAAAATTTGTGGCAGTTTCTATAAAAAGGGGTAACTTTGTCGATTCGACGAATTTTGAGTTAGGGATAGTAGGTAATCGAGGAATGAATGCCCGTTCCAACGAGCTATCGGCGAGATCTGTAGCGCTTTTTGTTGTGGAGATCCAAGGGGTTAAAGATGAGTGTAACGAGAATGCGCGAAAACACGTTTCCGAGAAAAACGCGTCTAAAGTTAGACACACCTTTTCCTCCCACTCCTTCAAGGGGCCGTAACTCGCCGCAGAATCACGTTACCAGCCTCGATGAGGGCTTGTTGGAAAGGTAATTTTTCGCTCTTCTACGTGGTAACAATTTCTAACATCGGATTTATTCGTGAGCTCCAAAAAATCGCGAAGAAGCGAACGCAGACATTCGCATTCTTTTCTCATTCTCTTTCATAATTCTCTTTCTCTCTCTCCCTCTTCGCTCTCACATGCGTAAATGTTGTCTCATTGTTATTGCGATGCTTTTTATATAGAAATCGACCAAAATCTCAAAATTGATTTTTGCGATCAAAAATTTTGTTTTTCTTTTTTCGCGTTTTCTGAGACTTTGATCAATCGACAAAGTTACCCCTTTTTATAGTAACTGCCACATTTATAGAATTTTGAAGAAGTCTGAGAGAGTCCTGAAAGGCTTAAATAAGTATGAAAGAGTTGCAGTTAGTCTTAAAGAATTGTAGACAGGTTTGGTAGAGATTACTCAATTGTATAAGAGTAGTAGACAAGTAATCTATATCACGGGTTGAGAGTCTTAATCAAGTAACTCAGATGCATAAAGAAGCGGGAAAATGAATTTGTTTATTTATTTACAAGTCTCTCGCTGCACCAAGGCTATACGTCTCGGCTGGTGAGAATGGTTAAATTAATGGAAAGAGGTCTGTATCATGGAGGAAGGATGAGTTTATCTATTGTCATTGGGTTGTTTTGGAGCATTGACCGGTCCTAAAAAGTCAAGTTCAGAAGAGTGTCGAAGGCTTAAGGGTATGAAATATGTTTGTAAGAGACTCAGAGTCTTTAACAAATCTGGAACGGTGTAATAGCTTAAGGATTCTAAGACAAACATTGAAGAATTTTAGCTAGTCTTATAGTACGGAAAAATTAAATAGGATCATGATGGGCTCATAAAAGCTCCATTCTCACACAGTGAGGATCCAGTGAGTTAAAATATTTTTGAAAGTTATTTTCATTCGGATGTAAATAAGTAAAAGTAAAATGTTGGCAACACAAATCAGTCAAAGCTGGGTGTATTCATCAATTATGTGCTCACTGATGTACCATCTCGAGCAGGGCTATATTTGGGAGGATGCCCTTGGAACCACCCACCAAATACCAAAAATTCATCAAAAACAAAATATCCTCTCACTAGCTGAGCTCTCTTGCTGAGCATTTTATTTTTCTGACTCAAAATTTTTGAAACTCGTGGTCGCTACCGATTGCTAGCCATGGTTCTTCCAAACAAGTTTTGTCTACCGTTCTTTTGCTCTAGAATACGCCACCTTTTCTCGCAGGAGCGAAAATCGGGGGAGAAGGTAAGATAAGTGCCACCTTGGTATAACTCGACGTTACAATAATTTTCGTATGCATTGTCACGACAAAACATTCTTCGCAGATTTCTCTACCTATTACCGCAAGATGATCCAGTCAAAATGCTCATTATCACCGTTATTCCTGCTTTTTCGAATATAACCATTAATTGGGTTGTGACGTGCAAGTCAGAAAAAGACACAGGAGCAAGAGGTGAGTATAAAGTTATAATTTTTTAGGTATAAGTATGTTATAATTGACCAGCTTTTTTGTGTGTTTCGCAAATGTGTCGGCATAATTTACAACATATTTGGTACATTGCGTTTTAATAGTTTAGAATAATTTTCGTTTAAGATGAAAAGCCCTCAAGTTAAAAAAAAAAACTATTCATAGGCTCATGGTATGTAATCTGGTAACCAAACTGCATAAATACAAAATAAAACTGGTTTATTATCGTGCAGAGATGAATTTAATGAAATAATATGCAGAGGGGCATTCATTACACAACACTCACTCTAAATCCTGACTACAATAAAAACCACTTGCGATCATTGAAACTACAAGTACCGGCTCGCTTTTTTTTTTTCAATCTTGTTTTTCATACGTTAATATCCTGCTTCCGGACAAACATGTCAAGGATGACTCTCAGGTTACAAAGATTGGGTTAAGTGATTGGAATTCGAAAGTGCATTTCGATGTTCATCACGAGGAAGCATGTATTTGAAACTGTTACGAACAGAAGATGGAATGACGAAAAAATTAGAATCTCTTTAGAAAATATGGTTGTTTGAAATTAGAACTTCTTTATAGAAAGACGGTGTTTGCACGCCCACAAATGAGAAAAACTGAAAATGCTTCTGAAAACAAGCTAAAATTGAATGGAAATTATTCGTACGAGTCCTTTAGAAAAAAAAAATCGGGGTGGAACTCCTCTCGTGCAAAGAGGCCAAGTCCCTCAAAATTAATGTTTCCCAGTAATATTGAGAACTACCTATCGCAATTGGAACAAATTTATTTCAAACAAGAATTATTCCGAAAATATTTACACAAAAAAGGTTGTATTCAATTTTTTCGTAATTAACCCAGAACTTTCAGAAAGGGGGTTACAGCGGCCCCCTTCCTTGCAATACATAAAGACAGGTTGTGAAGGAAAACGTAGAATTTTGGTCATTTTCCCGGAATCATCAATTTTGTGGCTAGACAGGGTGCAAATCAGACTCACTTCCAGACCCTTGTACCTACCTCTTTTTTTCTAATTTGCTCTCAACCCGAGCCCTGGAATCCGATCTTTCGAGCATTACTTCAGAGACGTCGAGGAGGCTGTTAGGGCTGTCTTAGCCCTCTTCCACTCTGTCCGAAAAACCGGCCTAGGTCGAAATCTGGCAAGTTACTATATGGGCTCGTACCCGGGACTTCGGGGTTCCGAGACCAACGCGCCATCCACTTGGCCAACCAGAATCTTTTCTGGATACCTCCCCTCATCCCTGGATTTCACCATTTTCAACATTGTAAATTTTTAAAGAGCTCCATTTACGAATTTTTCGGATACCTACAAGTGTAAAAAAGACTATTTTTAAACATCGATAATTAGATTTTACAGGTTACTGAATTGGTTTTTCACATCTGTTTATCCTTAACTTGAGATTTAAAACTCCCGTATGGGGGCCAGGGGGTGATGCGGTTGAAAAATCATATTGGTGTGTTTCTCGTTTTTAATATTTTAGTTTCATTCAGTTTTCTCAGGCGTTTCAGTTTAATATAAAATTTGAGCAATTATGAACGGGAGCTTTCATCCGAGACTTCCAACTGGACTGACATCATCAGTAATTCATGCATCACACCACGATCTATTGAAACTGCCATCAACAGAATCTTCCTCGGTCACTCACGCCATACACACGAATACATTGTGGCAGTTTCTATAAAAAGGGGTAACTTTGTCGATTGATCAAAGTCTTAAAAAACGCGGGGGGAAAAAAGGTAAAAAAATCAATTTTGAGATTTTAGTCGATTTATACAGAAAAAACATCGCAATAACGAAGAGACAAAATTCACGGGTGTGAGAGAGAAGAGGGAAAGACAGAAAGAGAATTATGAAAGAGAATAAGAAAAGAATGCGAATGCCTGTGTCGCTTCTTCGCGGTTTTTCGGAGCTCACGAATAAATTCGATGTTCTGAATTGTTACCATGTAAAAGAGCGAGAAATTACCTTTCCAACATGCCCTAGTCGAGGCTGGTAACGTGACTCCGCGGCGAGTTACGGCCGCTTGAAGGAGTGGGAGAAAAAGGCGTGTCTAACTTTGGACAAGTTTTTCTCAAAAACGTGTTTTCGGATATTCTCATCTTTGACCGCTTGTATCTCCGCAAAGAAAAACGCTACAGATCTCGCCGATAGCTCCTTGGAAAGGGCATTCATTCTTCTATTACATACTATCTGTAACTCAAAATTCGTCGGATCGACAAAGTTACCCCTTTTTATAGAAACTGCCACATATTCCTTCATCAACTACCACCAACATGCAACACCTGCTCTACTCCCTTAACTACACAGCATATTGCCCAATGCTACAAATCATACCACCGCGACCACCTCATTCAGTACCTACTCGTTGATAATATACACTACCTTATCGCCTTCATAACTCATAACAAGCTCTCACACCTCATTTACATAAGTTCACTGTACCCATTACGTATTAAATAATGTATAACTATCCTTAAGATGTACCGAGGCCATGGCCTATAGACGATAAGTGTCTGGCTAAATATATATTTTAAAAAACAAGAAAACTGTAAAATGATATCCATATTGATGTTACATATTTGTACATAATTCTATAATTTGGCCATATTTAGGGTACAAAAATTGCATATTTTATGCATTATTTTGTTGTTTTTTTCCCTTTGTATTATGCCGCACTGTAAAATGAATCTTACAAAGACTCTGTTTAACGGATTCTCATGTTTTCTTTTGTTGCTATAACTAACGCTATAATTATTTCTATTTCTATATTATTTTTTTTAACCTATTTACAAACGCCAGGAAAAATCTTTTATTGTAACATGCGAAAATTGCGTATTATTTTGGAGACATTTTATAAACCTTTCAAGAATGAGAGTAGGCAGATACATCTACACGTCATCTGGCATGTTGCCTATTCACCAGATTGAAGGTGATCACAGCGTTTGAGACACCCCGTATATTTCTATTAATGCTAAATTTACGAGTAGTATGCCTATACTTTTAAGACTGGGGTACATTTTGACATGATTTATGCCTATATTAGACAGATAATTTGTTTATTTTTTCGGCAGTCCTTGATGAGCCCATACAGTATGATTCCGCATTGTACGAATACACTGGGCGAGAAATAAACTCATTTAATACAACAGAACTGGGAAACGGTGGTTTGTACCTCGTCGACTTCTGTTTGATGGTGAATCAGATTACGACGGTTTACATTTACGTGTCGCACGAATATCCTAAAATACTAGCCCTGGCAGACCATTCGGAGCGACCGCGGCGAATCAAAGTTAAGAAACAATTTAAAACGAACAGCACTCTCATCACTTGGCCTGAGCTGTAAGTTGAATTTAATTATAGTAAATGGTATGTACTTAGTTATATACTACGTAGAATCAATCCATATCAAATTGTGCATCAGTGCAAGTGAAGAAGAGTCTTGGGGCTTAGCCCTCCCAAAGGTGCTGAAAACTATCCCAAAAAATTTGGGACAGACGCAGCCACGATGTACAAACTCTCGAGTGCAAACTATTTTAGTGCCCTCCCCTCTTGGAAAGCTATTTGCGCTAAGGAAATCGCCCTAGTTTCAATCTTCTAGGCTGCCAGATCCTTTCAGACTATATGGATTAGTTGCTCTTTACCTACAACCCCCGAAGTTTCTTTCCATTCACCCTTACCTAAATTTATGACGCAGAGGGGGTCACTTGAAATGATCACACTTTGGAAATATTGTCGATTTCAAAACCCCATATTTCTGGAACTATTCGTCGTTCAGATGGAGAAGTGTCACTTGCGTTGTTCAATTTATATGTATAACTGGGAACAAGGACTCAGCGAAGAGTCTTTTCTGGAGGGGAAAAAATCGTTAAATTAGCAATGACTCGAGTCAAAATTCCAAGTATCTAAAAAATTCGTTTGTACTGGCAAAAAAAAATTTGACTTGTCAACTTGCTGGATTTTCCCAACGTTTGAACTTTTGATCCATCTACTAAAATTTCCCAGCTCCGGCGGAGGCTTGGAGGGCAAGCTACCCTCGTGCCCCCTTATTTTTGTCCCTGACTGGGAAAAATAACTTGAAAATGGATCTCAAGTCACCATCAAGATCGTTGCTGAAAACTGATCACAAGTTGCTACTACGATCAGTAACTGAAAATTGTGTTCAGGTTCTTGTTGACATCGTGATCTTGGCATGATCTTAATGATTCCTAGGGTAAAGTTCGTGTTCATCACTATTCCTAATAAATGATCTTCGGCAAGGTCGAATTTAAGATTTCGTGGCCCTGGGGCCCAGGAAGATGTGGAGGCCCCAAAGTGTCAAGATACCCCCACCTTCCACCCCAAAAAAAGTTCAAAATTACGAGTAAAAATAATTTGAAGTACACAGAAAGTATGAACAACATATATTTGTAATAACGACCCTTTCATTACTTTTGTGGAGGTCCCTAATTTGTGGAGGCCCGGAGCCCTGTGCCCCGCCCTAAATCCGGCCCTGATCTTAGGTTACCACCAAAAGATCACTAGCTGAAAATTAATTTCAGAGGTCATATCACCAAGATCAGTATTTGAAAATTGTTCTCGAGTAACCATCAAATCATCATAATTCTAATAATCTCTTCCAATCTTCGAAGACAAGATCACATACATCATTAAATTACTACGAACACGATCAAATGAAAATAGAAGATTCAGATGAACTACATTCAAACAAGATGAGCAGGGAACAGTGAGAGAATTAAATGTGATAAAAATTATAGGAACACCCAGTCAATCTTTTGATTCCTATGTATTGCGTAAGTGAAGAAAAAATGATAATTTTATAAAGAGTAAATTTTTCAGAATACCAGATGAGGAGATGAAAATTTTCATATACTGGAACACGGAAAAATTCTATTATTCTCAGTACGAAGCTCTCCTGAATGGAATACCTGAAAAAGTTAGTAAATTTTGTAACTAGATTAATAATTTGTATTAGGTACCTAAGTTAGTAAATTTTGTAACTATAGATTATTAATCTGTAAGAGGTAAGGTAACCTAGCCAATAATGTGCACCTCACCTATAATGGGCAATTTAGATTTCAGTTGTTTATTTTAAGATTTTTCTAAACGCTAACTGGCAACACTGATTATGCCAGTTCATCTTTCCAACATGGTTGTCCTCACTGACTGCCCTAAAACCCTAAAAAGTTGGACCATTTTCGTGATAATAATTTTTGTTTGAAAAAAAGGATGACTGCAGTCTAACAGTCAAAGTTTTCCGCAGCCGTTAAAAAATAATTAAGGAACGAAAGAAATTTCTAGTTTCGATAAATTGAGTGCTAATGCAGATTTTATTATGCAGTAAGTAGCAGTGCACATTATTGAAGTTATGCTTTGATATGCGATTTTGGATTCATGAGTAAATGTAATGGATGCTTTCATAGTACAAGTGCCCATTATGGGGTTATCAAAATTTGTCATCTGGCCAGTAATGGTCTGTGTATGTCTATTATTAGAAACAGTCAAATACTATGCAAACTCCAGTAATGTGCACGTTGCTAGTAATCAATCCTGTCGAGAGGGAAGGGGGAAAGAGGGAGATACCCCGGGTCCGGACTTTCAGGAGGGTCCAATATTTTTAAAAGACCTGAATTTCAACGCTTACGGCTACATTATATTGTACATCAAATCAGCAATTACTCCTTACACCATGAAGGAAACCTCTCATCCCGTAGCTTATAATTTTTTCCCATCTGACAGAAGAAAATAAAATGAACTGGAAGGAGGGGGCTGGAAATTTACCCCAGGCCCTCTTTTTCCCTCTACAGGGTGGCTAATAATCATTGTTTTGATATTATCAGGACGTTATTTCTTTTACAGTTGGCACTTATAGAGCTTGCATGTGTTTATAATAAGGTAAGGTTGCCTAATATGAACCCTCTCCCAATATGGACCCCTCGATTATCTCCAATGTTATTAGCGCTCTCGGGTCGGAAACAATATATGTTGTACAGTTCAAGTCACAGATCAAATTCATCCAAAAAATAGCTTCCCGCAAGCCAATACAAAATTTAGTGTCAAAAAACGAAAATTGATAATCGAATTTTTTCGGCTTTCATTTTCAGCTATGATTTTCAAGAAAAACTGATATAAAATTTTTCAGATTCATATAAAGTCAAGCCTACTCATTGAAAATACATTTTCCATCAATTTTCTTTGTGCCCATTATTGGGTGCCCATTACTGGATTTTTGAATTTCTCAGTGCCTATTATTAGCCAAAATTATGGTCGTCTTTAAGACCAATTTTGAAGACTAATTTTTTGCTCTTTCCGCCAATTCAAAGGCAAACTTATGGAGAATTTTATCCTTCATTCTGTAATTTTTGTCTCGCGTTTGCAAGTTGATCCAATAAAATAAAAAAAATATATTTACGGGAAAAAATTGCATAAAGTGTCCATTATTGGCTAAGTTACCTTAACCTATACAATTCACAGGGTGCGGCACAAAAATTCTCCCTTTTTTCATATCGACGCAGGACCGAAATGGATCTTCAAGAGCTAAGTCTAATTTATTCTGGGATGAGGAAATGTCCCCTCCTCAGGGAGCGACGTTGGAATGCTCCACTAACTTTAGAATTTAAAATGAAAATAAATCAAAAAATAATTAAGTTTTTGAAAGTAAAATCAAATTTTATGTTTGATTCAACGCGACTTTTTCTCTTTCCAAGGTATCAATTTGATCCTTGCTGAATAAATCAAAAAGTACCGGAAAAGGGTTTGCCAGGATCATTGATTGATTTCAGGTCCTACATCAATTTGGGCTCCCAAATGCCAATTTGACTATTTCAAATGTTGAGAATTGATCTGACCTGGAGAGTCGAAGAAAGCAATGGATAGGGATTGATTCTTTGGGTTGTTGATCTTAAAAATTCCATCAAATTTTTCATCCAACCTCAATTTCAGCTTCAAATTTGATTTTATCCCCTTCTGAGGGGCTAAAGTACTTCGCTGACAAAATGGAAGAAGTATCAGAGTACGGGTTTTTGGGTCATCCGAAAACCTGATCAGATTTTTGATCCGATTCCAATTCAGACTCCCAGGTTCAAATCTGACCCCTACAAACAAAGTTGATCCAGATTGAAAAATCAAGCCGAATACTGACATTTTTATTCGCTTTTTTATCGCTGCGTTTGAAAAAAATATAATTAAATTTTTAATTCAGCCCGATTCGGGCCCCAAATTTGATTTTTTCCCCTCAGAAGAGCCAAATAGATTCTGCTGACAAACTGAAATAACGTAATAGAATAAGTATTTTCGGGGGCAGGAGTTGCCGATTTCGGACATCTAATTAGATTTCTGATTCACTTCACCATAATTTGGGCTCTCAAATCTTAATTTGATCTCTCTAAAGGGGCAAAACTTATTCGACCTAGAAAATTAAATAAAGGGATCGAAATAGAGATTTCTTAGGTCACTGATATCAAAATTTAATCAATTTTTCGGCCTAGCTCCACCTTGAGCCTTAAATTCGATTTCATCCCATTTCACGGGCCAAACTGACTTTTTTTGGAAAGAAAATGAATCCAATACAGGAATAAGATTTTTGGGCCACTGATTCCGAAAATCAACGTACACCACTTTCAGTATGATTACATTTAGCGTTATTTTACCCACATTTTTTACAGCGGTAACTTCATTTTCACGAGCTCTTTGGAGATGTCCTTTTGAAAAGAAATTCGTGGAAAATCAATACTGAGTTCGATCACGTTGAAATTGGTACATATTTTGGCTTAAATTATGCACATGTTATATCCCATGCATCATGTCAGTTTATAGTTTGACACATTTTTATTAAATTGTCGATCGATAAAAAAATGTTGTACCCTAAAGTGATTTTCTGTATTAAAAAAATTTTAAAATAAACTGTGGGATCAAAACACGTGGAGATTAATATAAAGAATGGCCCATTCTTTGGCAATATTATTTATAATCCTGCACTTTCAAACAACCTAATAAGAAGAGGGAGGAAAGGGGATTCCCCCGGGGGCGAACTTTCTTAGGGGACCGGATTTTTAATTGTCTGATCTTTTTTCTGGGTCTTCGACTGCGAAATTAATTTCCGAGGAGGGTTTGAAAAAATCGCAATTTTCTTCCTTCTGATTCTCTCTTTTTGGTCCGGATTTTCCCTCGAGGCCTTGATTTCAAATCCCATCTTGTTGAATTGATTTTTAATTGATTTTTGATGAGTGATTAAGCAGGGAATTTCTCTTGTCATAAAACAAAAAAATTAAAAGTCAACTGTTTCTCTGCTACAAAACTAAGCATGAAAGAGGGGAATATTAAATATTTAGAAAATGGACAGACGTGGCAACTCTTTATCAACAAAACATACTTGGTCGATCTTGATAATCCTTTTTCAGTATAGTTACAACAAACTATCTCTCCTATCATTTCCTCAAAACCGTATCTTCTTATCCATCTTCAATCTGGAGGGGAAATGTTTTGTGATCGAAATTGAGAAACAAATTTCATCAAACATCTCGGCCGTTTCAATTTATGATGTAGGGAAATTATCGTACACACACTTATAATAATGTGCCCACCCTCAGTCTGAGGAAAGTCCATGTAAGCTGAGCCACCCAGTATAGTCCATTGATCCTCTGATCCTCAGAAGCACGTACTGTGGAAGTAAACGCTAATTAGGTATATTAATTCATCATCGGTTTCAAATACTGTAGAGATGTGTGAACTACAATCTTTTACTGAATTTGATTAAAGGAAATGAGAGGAAGCCACGCAATTTCGGTCAGTATGAGGAACTTAGTTTACGGAGAAAGATACTACGTGAACATCTTCCTTGTACATACGATTCAACAGTTGTCGGTTTCATATGCCAGAACTAGTTTCATTTTCCGAAAATTCAAACCTGCGAAGTTGAAAGACGGCGAACCGATGGTCGGAAATTTAACGTCAAATAATGGAAAACTATCGTTTGTGTACAAAGTAAGTATAAAAAGCATACTCAACACCTCTGAAAACTTTATCTTTCATCAACAATGTTTCAGCATGTTGAAGAGGGAAGAGTGTTTCGAGTTCACCATTTGGCGTCCTCATCTTGGCAATTTTCGTAACATCTTGAATGTAGGGGCCCGGATCAACCAAGAGACTATTGGCGAGTGATCCTAGTTTTTTGAACCGTGAATTCGACTTCGAAAACTGAAGGTTGGTTTTCGCGAATTCGCTACTTGAGGAAAATGTTGAGGAGAGCCACCCTCACTCAATAAATTCGGTTTGACGGAAGAGAGTGTCATTCAGCATTCGAGTTCATCAGTAGATTCGCATCTCAGATCGTAATTGTAATGAACTGCCGTTTTTTAAGGTTCAGATAGCACAATTCACAACTTTCTATTTAATCCACATGACAAAAGAAATTACAGGAGTTCATATTTAGCCCAGTAAAATTAGAAAATTTGAAAACCAAAATTGGTATCAAAGGTTTTTTTTTGCGGAATTTGTTGAGAATGGTCTCCTAACCAACAAATAAAGCCCACCGCCACTGGTTTGCTAAATTTTTCAGAATGGTTGAAGTCCCACAAAATTGGTTTTTCGCGAAAATACTGAGAACTATCAAGTTTATGATGAATAGTTTCAAACAAAATATTTTCTTCATTTGATTCCCCACTGAAAAGTTCTTCACAATTTTTCCGTAACTGCTTTCGAAATACTCCAAATAGAGGGTTGAAAATCATCCTATATTTCACGATGCATTAACTCAGGCCTTTTACGGGAGAAAGACAGTGTTTTCAATATTCCTCGGTATCTAATGTGCCGCATTTCTTTCGAGAATTACATTAAGCTACTTACTACTCGAGATGTATGCATGACCAGGAATCATGAAATGTGCCTCTAGTGCGAAAACAAGTTTTCGAGATACACGAGTGTAAAGATGAGATGGTGGTAGTGGTGGGCCCAGATGTACATAGCGTGTTCATCTGTGCTGGTGCATTTATGAGTTGCTATGACAACTGTGTGTCAAACTCTCTTGTTCCCTGTTATTCCCGTAGGCCCGTCTCACATGACGCACATAAACGGATGTTTTTAAACTTTTGTTGTAATTTTAAATGCGATTTGTGGAATAACTAATGAAGATATGAAGCTGCAATTTGTTTCATTTGAAAGAGAGTGTTTTTTTTTTTTTTTTTTTTATAGGAATTGTCAAGAAAGTGAAAATTGATTTTTTGACACTAGAGGCACATTTTATGATTCCAGGTCACATACTTATGTAATATTTTAATTTTTCCCCCTCTGCCCGCTGTAAATGTTACAGTATTTGAGCAGGAGTATAAATAATACTGAAGACGGATTTTGTGACCATAGTAACCATCGGACTGATAGCCATACTGCATTTTATGAAATTTATGACCTTCAACCCCCTCCCCCTTAAAAGCTAAAATTTTTAATTTGGTGCAGCACAGATGCCTGGAACGAATTCAGCGACCTCAAATACGCATAAAAGGATATGGCTATTATTTTCGCACGTAGGCTCTTCCTTCTGTGAGCCACATTTTTCATTTAAGTGCGAAATAAACAAATGCGAAACTTGACTTTCAGTTGTTTGTTGTTTTTTTTTTTGGGGGGGGGGGGTGGAAGAGAAGGAAAATTTGCAGACAAATATTTTTTGAAAACTAAAAATTTAAAGATAAATATTTTTTAAAAACTAAGAATTTGCCGACAAAATTTTTTATTAATTTGAAAATTTACCGATTTTTAAACAACAATATTTTTTATTTAAAAAATAAACAAACAAACAAACGTTCTCAGAGAATGAAAAATTCAAATGAACAGTTTCAAAGTTTGCCGACTGCCAAATTATTGGGGATGTTTCACTGTTTCACTCCCCCCTCTATAGTTTCGTCCCAGCAAATGCAAAATGGAACCTTATCCCCCAAGTACTCACATTTGCGTATATGAGCATACCATAGTCTGGTAAGCTGGAAGGATGTTAGGAATACTTGAGAGGAACACACAACTTCCTTTATACATTAAGGTGGTCGTTATTTACTCTTGGTGCTCTTTTTTTCTGAATTTCCTGTGATTCGTCTCCTAAATTGGTTCCAATAAAATAAAATAAAAAATCTACAAAGTTTGAGGTCAATTGGATTAGGGGAATCCGTGCCACAAGCTCCCTTTCATTCTTATGGAAAAAACACATGTTGTTTTGACTTTTGTTCCAGACTAAATTTCACTCCTGTATTCACCAGGACCAAAACCCGTAAATTAAACAATCGAACATTTGCTGTCAGATTCCGTTTGTGACATTGGAAAATAAGTCTTTTGCTTTGAACTTTTAGATTTCAATAAAATTTTCAACTTTCTCAAATTTTAGGCTCTAGGTCAAACAGAGAATTAAGTAAAAACAGGATAGTCATTAAAATTCGAAATTCAACGTTTGCTACAGATTTTCAGATTTTCGAAATGTCTTCCACATTTCACCTTTGTTTTAACCTTTCAAATAACTTTCGAAATTCACATTGAAACCTTCGGCTTTTGACTGACTAGTCTCTGCCAGGAGTCCAGGCTACTCCATTTTCAGAAACTAACTTTGACTTTCAGTTTGGGTAGGTGGAGAAGAAAAATTTGCCAACAAATACTTTTTTTAAACTAAAAATTCGGCAAAATTTTAAAAAAATTGATATTTTATAATTGAAAAATAAATAAACAAAAAACATTTATAAAAAAGGAAAAATTCAAATAAACAGTTTCAAAATTTGCCGACTGTCAAATTATTGAGGTGTTTTAATCCCCTCCCCACACCCCCTATAGTTTCGCCCCTGGCAAATGGACTTTGAAAATGAGCTCAGCATAGGATCACCCCCTTCCCTCGTCCCATTGTGTATTTTGAAGCAATTATGGAAAATTTGTAAAGAATCTTTTCAGTAGGGAATCAAATGAGGAACAGTTTTTGTTTGAAACAATTTATTTTAAATTCAAAAAAAAAAAAAACTTCGTAACCATATTTTTAAAGTTTATTTCTGATCTACTTTTACTACGTCATTTTAGAAGTTTTGATGAGAAGACTGGAACAAATTAAAGTCAAGTATCGATAACCATCAATAGGTTTCATCATTTTGATAGTTTGACAGGACTACTGATCACTTAATACAGAGAATGGGTACTTAATATTCGCTTTTTAACGGTCATTGATAACGGTCATTGATATTATTCTGGGACTCAGCGACCAGTAAGGAATACAAGTCCGTACAATTTGTTTCCATTTTACAGATAATTAAAACGAAATAATGTTACAGGTACGTAATTCGGCATCGCCTGGTTGTGAAAACAAATTACTCTTCTCTGTAATGCCATGTGGGAGTAATGTGACAGCCGAGATAAAACACAAGAAGAAGTACCTCATGAGAAAAAGAAACATCAGCGAATACACCAAATTCGAAATAGACGATCCGATTGTAGCGGGTAGATATGTAATAAGAATAACAGACGAGTCACATGACGAACTTCTTGGCCCTCAAACTGTCCAGGTTAGTATTTGATGTGAACGAGATACATAATTAGGTTTTCTTGAGCATTAATAGCCCAAGAAAATTGGAATTTTAGTTGGATAAAGTTCCAAGCAAAAATGTTTGTTACACATCTCTTCAGATCGGCCTTTAATTAACGTATCAAACATCTTCAATGATCTTGTTCAGTGGTGTAGCCAAAGGGGGAGGCAAAGGGGGCGAATGTCCCCCCGAGGCATTTGAAATTGAATGTAAAATATGCAGAAATGAGCAATTTTCCCCCATTTAAAACAGGTTTTTTCGAAAAAATTTTGCTCTAGCAGTAATTGTACATCGGCAATTTTTACAAAATACCTTAATATTCGACTTTTTCTCCCTTGAAAAGCTTACTTCCCCCCCCCTTGTGAAAATCCTGGCTATGCCACTGATCCTGTTAGAGCATTTTCCCATAGGAAACTAAAAATTAATTTTTCTATCCCGAGAACTATCAATGGTACGTGGAAGGAGAACTGCTCAAATTGTTCTTCGATGAGTTCTATTATAGATATTTAAAAAAAAAACACATTATTTTACTGTATTTTCGTTGTTCTTCCCAAAGGTTATTAAAAGGAATTCAAAGTGACCCCAACACTATCAAACGCTGTCAGCTCCAGCGCGAGGCACAGGCCACGCAGGCAACTGCCTAGGGCGGCAATTTCACGATTGAAAAAAAAAAACATGAAAATATCAATATCCTGGGAAAATATGAATTCTGGCTACATTCTTCGTGCATAATTCTCAAACACAATCAAAATTTCGTACATTAGTTCTATCAGTAATGTGTCAGTCAGTAGATGAACGAATAATCGCAAAACACTTAATATGAGTCGGCTGCATGACTGCACTCACTCATGGTAGTTGGTACTTTACAACAGTCAACACCTGTAAAGACAGGATACACAGCGCGACATTGTGACTCCATTTCATGCGATTACGATTACGCATTATGTCACTTATCAGTGGCGTTGCGTTTTGGCCATTCATAAGAGGAAGGGAGAAAACAATACCTACATACTTGCATAGTGGCGCGTTTGACACCTCATATGTGACATTTTTGAATAGCACATGCAAATATGTACGTAGGTATTGTTTCTTCCCTTCCTCTTATAAATGGCCAACGCAACACCACTGATAAGTGACGTAATGCGTAATCGTAATCGCATGAAATGGAGTCGCAATGTCGCACTGTGTATCCTGTCTTTACAAGTGTTAACTGTTGTAAAGTACCAACTACCATGTGTGAGTGCAGTTATGCAGCTGACTCATATTACGTGTTTTGCGATTATTTGTTCATCTACTGACTGACACATTACCGATGGAACTAATGTACGAAATTTTGATTGTGTTTGAGAATTACAACATATCTACGATCTACTATTTTGGGCAAGAGCGTATTTCAAGATTTGCTCTTATAGCTATATTGAGTACAAAACGGCTAAAAAATTGTTTTAAAAGATACTGTTCATGAGTTTGCTCAAATAAAAGCAGTAAAGTTCGAATTTAATTTTGTGCCATTGATTATTGTTTTTTACTTTCAAATTTAATTTTTGTTCTATTATTTATTTTTTTTTTTTTAGTACATAGATAGGTATTTGTATAAATAAATATTTTTTATACTCGCCTTTTGGTGTATTAATAAAGTTCATTTTATAAATACCGTATAAAAAATTAAACCAACCATTTTTACAAAGGGGTAGCAAAAATTGAATTTTTCCTGGAGCGCTGAAAAACCTCGCGCCGAGGCTGACATTGTTTAATGGAGCGTATGGCGATGCACGTATGCCAAAGTGGCTCCCCAAACACCGCACTCCTGGTCCTGGAAACTACCCTTTTGAGTATCGCGTTGGCGACCAGAGGGACACTATCATACATTGACTCGTTCCGCATGAGGGAAACTGTAAAATTTAGCCCATTTATTCCCTCTTATGAACCTTCAACCAGTTTCAGTGAGTCACACTCACTATCCATAGACATTTTTGTCCCACTCCTCAGATACCATACTTTTAAAAATTGTGTTTCTCATTTGTACCAAGTAAGTTTTAGGAAACACTTCAATGATAGAAATTTTGTTTATTAGTCTAAATAATGAAAATCAGGCATCTGTTATGTGGTTTCAAGACCGTCGAATCCTTTGAATTCATTTTCGATATTGTTCTTACTGAAATTTTAAAATGCGCCACTAGAACACAGGGGGATAAAAGATTTTATGAATCATTTTTGAAGTAGCGGAATTTGATTATAACGTTTATTTTGGCCTCATTGTAAAACTGAGGTACCTAGGAGGCAGAAGAAGAAGAAATAATTTCATAAAATACAAACTCTTTTTTACATGCCTCAGTTTTAAAATAAGGGTTAAATTAACGTCAAAGTTGAATTTAGTAACCCATGATATCTAAGAATTGATACCCACATTGTAATTCTCGTCATGTTCATTATTATACCCCCCCCCCGAGCCTTGATTTTGAAACTATACGAGTTAAATTATGGTCAAAATTGAATTCAGTGACCCTAAATACCAAAGAAATGATACCCTTGTTGTATTTTATCTCAAATTAGAAATGAGAGCCAAAATAAAATCAGAAACGATTTTAACGACCCCCGAAACCTAATTAATGATACGAATATTGTATTTCATGAATTTTTTTATCTCTCTTCGTTTCCTAATGCTACACTTTCAATTTCGAGTAAAAACAATATTGAAAATGTATTCGGTGACTTTGAAACTTCATGACAGATACCTTACTAATAAAAGCTCGAAAATCCTATCATTAAAGCTTCTTCTGAAATAAGGGTTCAAGGAGGGGCAAACAAAGTTCTCTGAATGATGGGTATGGTGATAGGAAAACGGGTTAGAGAGTAGTCAGCATATCTTTAGAGTTCTCTGAAATCGACGAGTAGTAATAAATGTCACAAATTGTTCATGTTACGCCATATGGTCTGTGCTAACGTACGACAGTGTTAGGGGTTACTCTGAACCCTCTCAACTACATTTAGGAGGGAGCTGCGAAAAAATTGCAAGAAAACTTTTTTACGTAGAATTCAATGATAAACAATTTCGAGAGTTCCTTTTCGTTGTATTCTTGATAGCTTTCGAGATTTCCAAACAAAAAAAAACTGATTTTTGTTGCACATTCAGGCGCGGATACAAGGGGAGGGGGATCCCCCAACTTCAAAAAAAAGTATACTAATATACCATTTTTTTGATGCAGCACTACGCACTTCATTCGTTAGATCACAGAAAAAAATTACCCTCTAGAATCCATCCCCCCCACCACCACCAAAAAAAAAATTAAAGAATTCAAGTTTGGATCCACGCCTGTGCACATTTAACATCTTGAGGGAAAATGCTCCACCGGAATCACTGAGAACTCTGATTTGTTGAATATGGAGCCAATCTTAAAAGATCGTTGAAAAAATCTTAGCAGAAAATTTTGCCCAACTACCCTCTTCTTTCAGCGTTATTTTCCAAGGCAATAATCGGTAGACATGACTGGAAAAAATTTATATAATGCTGGACATATTTTTATTTCAGGTATTTGCAACAATGCGTCCGGAATTATTTGTGTTGCCCGATCCTATTTCGAATTTGGCGGTAGTTCTTGAGGAAGATAAACAAAAAAATAAGAAAGGATGCTCTGCCGAAAATTTGCCGGTTCGTGTGATCTGGGAACCAATTAAAAGCAACGAGTCACTTCAGTATTGTATTCATGTAAGCAACTTAAGCATCGTGAAGAATGATTTACTGGAGTCAGTCTCGAACGTGCCCCAGACACAATGTGAGCGATTGGATCTTCTGTTCAGATTAATGTCGCTCAAGTCTCAATACACATGCCAAAAGCACCCCCCAACATGGACGGAAGATGGACGCCGGTAAGTAAGCAGCGAACCATAACTAGTTCACTATTTTTTAAATTTGCCTTAAACTTAAAGTGATCGGGGCCGTGCAGAGAAAATCCGTGCCCTGGGGGGGGGGGGGGGGTATGTAAAAAGTAGGTAAGAGAGAGAAAAAAAAAAAAAAAAGAGAGAAGCACCGGTTTTAGTAGATTATGTATCTTGGTCACAAAAGGCTTATAAAACTACAAATAATATGGAACGTCATTTTAGTCAAAAATTGATCAGCATAGTTGAGCTCATGTTTTTTGGGGCCTTTTTGTAAAAGCAGATTTTCTAGCACTGGTGGGCCCGGGAAACCCCCCCCCCCTACACAGGCCTGAAAGTGATTCCGGAGACAACGTGATTACAATAGGTAGACAATATTTTAACAAATGGTCGTGCTTCGGTATTGAGAGGGACCATATTTCGAGAATACGAGTTATTCGAATTTTCCAGCTCAGGTAGGAGTGCTAAAACGTCAGTTATGAACAGCTGTGATAGAAAACCAAATACATCAGCTCGTCGAATTTGATATCCTCTGGTAGCTAAATGGTGGAACTGTCCTGTAACATTTTTAGTTCAAATCAGTCAGTCGTCACAATCAATGATACCAACAGTCCAGCCAGAGGCGAAGTTTGGGGGGGGGGTGGAGAAGGAAACTTTACCGACAAATATTTTCTTTTAACTAAAAATTTGCCGACAAAATTTTCTAAAAATTTGAAAATTCGCAGATTTTTTAATAATTGAAAAAAAAAAAAATAATAAACAAACAAACGTTCTTACAAAATGAAAAACTCAAATAAACAAAATTTGCTGACTGCCTAATTATTGGGGGTGTTTCATCCCCCCTCACCATAGTTTCGTCCCTGCAAATGCAGATTGGAACCTTATTCCCCAAGCACTCACATTTGCGCACATGAGCATACCCTATTCTGGGAGGGTAAGGTGGAAGGATGTTAGGAATACTTGAGAGGAACACACAACAGAGAATGAATGAATCACTAAATAAGTAAGCGAGTGACTGAGTGAATCACTAAATAAGTAAGCAAATGACTGAGTGAGTGAATCATCGACTAATTGAGTGAGTGACGTAGTGAGGAAGTGAATGAATAACTACATTACAAAATTAGTGAATAACTAACTAAGTGAGTGAATTGCTGAGTCACTGAGTAAGTGAGTGAGTAACTGAGTGAATCACTAAATAAGTAATGAATGAATAACTACATTACAAAATTAGTGAATAACTAACTAAGTGAGTGAATTGCGAAGTCACTGAGTAAGTGAGTGAGTAACTGAGTGAATCACTAAATAAGTAACAAATGACTGAGTGAGTGAATCATTGACTAATTGAGTGAGTGACGTAGTGAGGAGTGAATAAATAACTACATTACAAAATTAGTAAATAACTAAGTATGTGAGTGAATTGCTGAGTCACTGAGTAAGTGAATGAGTAATTGAGTGAATCACTAAATGAGTAAGCACGTGACTGAGTGAATCACTGAGTCACTGAGTAAGTGATTGAGTAACTGTGTGAATAACTAAATAAGTAAGCAAGTAACTGAATGAATCACTAAGTCCTTGAGTAAGTGAGTGAGTGAGTGAGTGAGTGAATCACTGACTTATTGAGTGAGTGGTGGAGTAACTGAGCGAATAACTCAATAAATAAGGGCGTGACTAAGTGAATCACTAAATGAGTAAGCGAATGACTGCGTGCGTGAGTGAATCACTAAATAAGTAAGCGTGGGACTGAGTGAATCACTGAGTAAGTGAGTGGCAGAGTGAGGAAGTGAATGAATAACTACATTACAGAGTGTAACCGTGATCAAGGGGAATAAGATTTCATTTACAAGCATAGGAAGTAATCTCAAAATATTATGAAAACGAAAGCGTTTGTCAAAAAAATGATTAGGACAAAATTTATAGTACATAAAATTTTTCTTCCATTGAGACCATTTTCATTTCAATCTGATGAATTTTTCTAAAATATGTAGGGTTTCAATAGTTTCTTTTTTTTCCACGTGCCTAAAATTATAGAGGGCGACTCTTTCGCGATGGCAGTCCGAGTAGTCATTGAACTTCGAAATTCAACGTTTGCTACCAACTTTCAGATTTTTGAAATGTCTTCCACATTTCAGCTTTGTTTCAACACTTCAAATAACATTCGATACTCAGCTTGAAACCTTCTGTTTTTGACTGACTAGTCTCTAACAGGGGTTCAGGGTACTCCATTTTCAGAAACGAAATTTGACTTTCAGTTTGGAAAGGTGGAGAAGAAAAATTTACCGACAAATATTTTTCGAAAACTAAAAATTCGCCGACAAAATGTTGAAAAAAATTAAAAATTTGCCAATTTCTTAATCGAAATATTTTTAAATTGAAAAAGAAAATAAATAAACAAACAAACAAATATGCATAAAAAATGAAAATTCAAATGAACAGTTTCAAAATTTGCCGAATGCCAAAATATTGGGGGGGGGGGAGTGTTTCAACCCCCGCACCCCTATAGTTTTGCCCCTGAATCCAGCCCAATTAGGATTGAACATAGAATTTTTTTTCTTCAAATTATTTCTCGGGCGGTCCAAGGCTTGCGTGTTCAATTATGGTACGAAGTCTGCCAAAATAAGTTCATCGTTTTCTCAAAAATTAAATAATTAAATAGCCCAGGAAATTTGAGTTGGAGTTGGACACAAATTCCAGCAAAGTTTTTCTTCACGAATCTCTGAATCAACCCCCTAATAAACTTACAAGTCCAAGGTCATAGCGGTGGTACTGTCTCCCCCTTTCCCCAATCCTGACGCAGGCTCAATCGGGGTAATGGGTGCGGTGTCTCTCTGCCATACGCCCCACCATCATCGATCTCCCCCCTCCGGCCCAAAAGTCTTCGAAAATCCAGTTTCTTAAAATCTACAGTTATATCGACTGTCGAAGAAAAATTTCTGAACAAAAATTATTCCTCATTAAATTCTACATAAAACAGATACTATGTATCCTACAACTTTTTTATAACTGCTCTCGAAATTCCTAAAATTAGGGGTTTAAAATGACCCTCCAATTTCTTATAGATTACCACAGGCTTTGTGGGGGGGGAGCATAGATTTATCGGTATTTTTTCTATCTCAATAGCTCGAGCAAACAGAAAAGGTGCAAATTATCATCGTACTCTTTCTGAATATCTTCATCTACTCATCCTTGGAATTTAATAACTAACAAGAATGAATTCAGCGACCCTTAAGCCTCTGAACCATGTTGCACTCGTTGGAATCTCTAATTTTGGAGCCCCTCTCTTACTCTCCCACTACAATTTGCAAAGTATGGGAAAACTGTTATCAAAATTGAATTCACGACCCTTCGGACCCACAAAACGATACCCATCTTGTATTTCTCAGAATCTTCATTTCGAAGCGCCTTCTCTCTCCACGGATGCCACAATTTGCAACTTAGGAATGAATAATTACAAAAAATGAGTTCAGCAACACTTTAAATTTATAAAACCATACCGTATTGCATTTTATGAAATTTTTGGCGTCATACCCCCTCCCCGGTACCACAATTTTGAATTTCAATATCAAAATCGAATTCTGTGACCTTGAAACTTCTCCAGTCGGTATTTAAATTCGATGATTCGTGCCTACAAAAAATTTTAAAAATGTACTGCGAAAGTTATTTCTGTTAATGAAAACGAGAAAAAAACATAAAATTCAAATTGTGGTATCTAAAAATAGGGAGGGTGGAGGAAAAAAATCCAGGGATGGGTAAAGTGGGTTATTTAGAAAAGGGTCCGATGATGGTTTGTACCCTTTCCTTTTGCGCAAGTCGGTAAAACCAAAAACATATCGAAAAATCTATGTTTTCTTCCATAAATCCTGCAATAGTCTGAAGAAAACTGAAAGGTCATTTTGAATTCCTTATTTTAGGCATTTCGAGGTAGTTGCGAAAAAAACTGTGAGATATCTTCTTTGTGTTCAAGTTAATGAGAAATAATTTTTGATCGAAAAGTTTTCTCCTGCAGTCGATATTTCTCCAGATTTTCGAGAAAAACTGGTGTATGACGGATGTTCAGCCCCCTGGGGAGGGGTCTGGTTGGCCGAGTGGATAGCGCGCTAGTCTCAGAATCCGGAGGTTCCGGGTTCGAGCCTACGTTGCCACTCGCTACATTCCGACCTAGGCCAGTTTTTCGGCAAGACGAGAAGGGGCTAAAATAGCCCTAAAACAGCCTCCCCGACGTCTCTGAAGTAATGCTCAAAAGGACGGATTCCAGGGCCCGGGTTAAGTGTACAATTAGAACAGAGAGGGGGTAATCCAAAGATATTCGTGGAAAAATCTTTTTGCTAGAATTTTTGTCTACCTTCAATTCTTTTCGATATGATTTTCCTGGGCAAAACGTCTTAGGTCATAGTTCAGTAATAAAATGTTCGACTTGAAACTACACCGATGAAATGATAACACATAAGGTATGTTTTTCCAACCGTAGCGCCAAAACGGGGGAAGCGGATAAAATAGACCCAATACACCACAACACATTAATATTCACTTATGACAGGAAATGTAGAATTTTCGACATTTTTGTGGTCGTACCAACTTCAGCGAACAGAAAAAGGATGTAAATCACTTTCGAACCTGTTTCTGTACACACCCAAATACCCATTCTCGAAATTTTTTCGATTGTACTTAAAAAAATACTGTTTTTGCAATGTTTAGCTATACCACCAGCTAAATTTGTTACAATTGAGGTAAAAACTCGCCAGCCAAAATTCTTTTAAAATAAAGAAATTTTGAAGGTTCGCTCACGGAAAGGTAAGATTTAACCCCGATTTCCCATAAGAGAATCTGTATTCTTACTTTAAAAATTTCTTACATAAGACACTACTCTACCCCTTCCTCTCTCCTTAGATACAAAATTTTGACACCTGAAAAGCAAAAATCATCGATCGGGTAGGGAGGTATATTCGACTGGCGAGAAATCCAAAATTCTGGTACTTATGAGGGAGGAGCGCTCAAAATTTGTATGAAATGCAATATGGATGCAGTTCTATAAGTTTCAAGAGTTGCTGAGTTCATTTCTGATAACGATTCGTATCTAATTCGCAAATTGTGGTATTTGGTCGATGGTGTGGGGAGAGAGCGCAAATATTTATAAAATACAACATGAAAATCTTTTCGTAGGTTCTGATAACGATTCACCCCTATATACTTTGCAAACTTTGGTACTGGGGAAGGACAGAGGCTCGTCATTTTCACAGTGCATTGATTTTAATGATGGTAAAATGAGGTCCCTTAAACATATCGTTAAAACCGGTGCGGTACCAACTATGTTACAGTTGTACGACTGCTCACGTGTTCAAGTTGCATTTATAATTGTGTTTTACAGAAAAAAGAAGTGCCTGCTCAGAAGATCGCTCAAATTAAGATCCGGCTTTGACTACATTGTGGTAGTTACAGCAAAGGAACCAAACCTGAATCGATACATATCGTTTAATGTGTCAACGATACATGTCGCACAAAATATTTCCTGTTCTTCAACTAACAATTTTTCCTCATTTCAAAGTTTCCCTGTCCGTTGAATATTATCATTCAGGCTTACAATTCTGGGTGACGAAGTTCTCAGTAACATTACCATAGTTTACACGCTGAGTATCTCTGTGATATAGAATGTATGTACCTAATAAGACTAGATTATTATTTTTGTAAGAATTTGCTGAAGCCCCTTCAGTAACGTCCAGAGGCAAACAAGGAGACTTCGAGAGTTTTTCAATGAAAATTGGAAACAACATATATTCATGTAGAGATGTTACTGCTACGAGTGAAAAATGGCAAACCATTGGTATATTATTCAAAACTGAATAGGTAATCTTAATTGTTCAGGTTTATCATAAATATACAACCAGCTCAATTGTATTAGGGACGCAACCAAGTTTTTGGAGAGGCAAATTCGAACACAGGGAGATGATAGCAATTATCAAGCAAGGAGAGGGGAATGGATTTTTTTCCTGTTGGGAAACGAACTGAAGTGCTCCAATTTGCACCCTTATGTTATTACGGCTCAGTGGGAACCGGAGAAAGATGAAACAGATCACGCCACTCGACTTTTGCGATGTTCTTGACATTTTTGTTCAATTTTGTTAGATGGTGTCCATCATGTTAAACTACAACAAATATCGGTATCATAATTCAGCATTGCTAATTCTTAATACAGAGATGATTTCAACTAGAGAAGAAAGGTGGCAGTTTTAACGTTTGACAGAATCAACTACAATTATTTTTAGTGATTTTTTAACAGTTGCATCGCTGCCCCTTTGCGCTACAAGAAAATATATTAATGCGTGGAAAATCAAAAATAATAATATTCAATTCATGCTACTGAAATAGTTTACAAATAAGTAGGTAGTTGAGGCTATCAATCCCTTTTCCCGACAACTTAGCTGAGGCTTTTTACTCGACATTACCTATTGATTAGATGTGTTTGTCCAATATAATTATGTACTTATTGTTTTCATTAGGTAAACAGATATGTATATCTCCCCCCCCCCTAATAATTCATTAACAATTATTGATCTTTTGCTCAATGCTCAAACTTGTATTTATATGGTTCGAAGTACAAATTATTAAAAAATTATTCTTAAGTATAGGCACTTGGTTTTTGTAAGTTTATAAACGTAACATAAGTTCCAGAGACGTTAAATTATGTATTTATCATTCATGCCCAAAACTATGGGTATAAGTAAATAAATGCCTACCTATAGTTCACGACATATGATGCTCAGCAACTTTTTATATTTCCTGTCTGTTCCTATGGAATTGAATAATTATGTTCAATTTTTTAAACAGTCGTAGTTTAAGTCTCTGTCTCTCTGGCAGGTTCAAATTTAGGCATTACATTTCTGATAATTCATTCTTGCCTTTACATTTCAGTTATTGTTGAACTTCGTGCAAAAAAACAATGACTACTGAGATACAACTTTCACTGTTCCATTAGTCGTAACCATAAACGGATCCAGAGTACTTAATTGAGAACAAAATCCTTGAACAAGCTAAAAATATTTTACTAATGGATTTTCATAATTTCTACAGTTTATATAACATTTTGTATGTTGAAAGCTAAAAAAAGCTGAAATTTACGGCAGGCGAACGCATAAAGTATTGAAATTTTAAAATCTGAAGAGTTCAGACTCCTTCCCCTCTCGTGGACCTTACGTCAACCTTTGTGATACTGTAACTTATTAAATCTATGAGCATGTAAATTACATTGCGAATCGTCAACTGATTTTCAAATTTTTAGCTTCAAATTAGGGAGTATTTTTAAGACTTAGCGTAAGAAATCAGGCATAATTAAACCCAACTCGAAAATGAAAATGGATTTTATGTGTAATTACTTCTTTAATGTCATTATATTATTAATTGTTACTATGGTTAACGAATGCATTTAAATTAGTCATAAGCTTCATTAGAAATTATTCTTGAAATATAAATTTTTTCAGCGGATGATGTAGCTTAAGAAGAGAGGTCTTTATGGTTCAATTCATAACATCACCTAATTTTGAATAATAAGTTACCGAAGGGTAATATGGCCACCTTATCGGATATCAGCACCTACGGGATATTTTGAAATCTGGCTGCACTATTAGGAGGCGGTTGTGGGGCTATCTACATTACGAAAGGTCTGAACCTGATTCGACTGTTTTCAACTGTTCTCGGAAATTTTTTCCAAATAGTGTGATAAGAGTTTTGGTGAAATTAAGAAGAGTGACAGCTTCAAAGTGCCGGCATTCCGCATCATTTTAGCGTAAGTATAAAAAGTTCTATGTCGTGTGAAGGGTAATTTTATGAGCTTTCTGATTAAGTACAACTCCCCAGGTCATTCGCTCACATTCCAAGAGAAAAATGAAATTTAGTAAAAAAAAAAAAAAGAACCGCAAACCTGCCTTTTCGTTTAGTATGGCCATGTGGTTGATTGCATTTCAATCGTTCGAAAAATTGAAGAAAATGTGGTAAGTTAATTTCTTAAGTACCAAAGCTGTTTTCCAAGGATGTACCGATAGAGGAAGAGGGAAGCTTTCCTGCCCCCTGGAGGAAATTTTTTACTCAGTAGTTGGGAAATTTACAATTTCAGTCAGCCGAAGAGTTGGGAAATTTCGGCAGAGTTGGGCAAATCCAACATGTCAAAAGCTTTTTTTTTTTGCTTTGATACTTGGAAATTTTGAGTTGAGAAGTTGGGAAAATTCAACAATTGCCCATTTTGACTTAAATATTTTTTTTTGGCTTTGGCTTTGATACCTGGGAATTCTGAATTGAATCAGTTAAAACTTTCACCCCTCCCCCCGGAAAAACTCTACGGTACATGCCTGCTCTTTTCATATTTTTAGAATTTTACAACAATGTTTGACGTCATTTTCGATTTTTATTTATCAAGATTTAAAACGGGGGGGGGGGAAGAAGAAAAATCAGAACTAAATAGAGGAGGAATTATGATTTGTTTTTCAATTTTCAAGGATTTAAAAAAAAATAACGATCAACTTATGTCTATACTTGTTGTTTAGTTTCTAAGAGAAATTGAATGTGTTCTCTCCATAATTTATAAGTTTTTCAAAATTTAAGAAAAGTTATAAGCAATCAATTCTTGTTGTGAACTTCCTTGTAAGGAAGACAATTAAAATTCTTTCTTTTCGGGATTCAACTTTTCTTTGCTTTTCAGGGTGCGAGTCCGACTCAACTTACTCAAAACATTTTTCATCTTCACTGCCTGTAAGTTGCAAAGAAATATTGGACTTTGTTTGTTTCTCGCGTACAAATCAGACTGTGATAGAAATTTTGAAATTTCTTTGCTTTTAACGAAGACAGCAACTTTGTAATATTTGAATCCTTTGTCCCTCAACATGTAGGTACAGAACGCACCAAATAAGTTAAATATCGAAAAGAAATGAGTAGTTAATTTATTGATTTTTGCAATTTTTCAATACTAAAAACAAATGGGGAAATAAGTATGGCCATATTTCCAGAAAATTCTTTTAATTTGGTCATCCAGGCTTTTTTTTTGTCTCGGCCGTAGATGATGGGGAATTTAGTTTCACACACAATTAAGCAGATATTTTGAAAGTAGATAAACTCTACTACACATATTCCAGGCTTAACTTCTTGAAGAAAAAAAAAAAAATGGGCGCTACAGAGAGATTCTTGCATAGGGTGACCATATTACCCTTCGGTACCTTATTTTTCAGTTATGTAAGTACAATGCATGCTTTTGCACGTGTTTCAGTTTTTTGTGTTTTCTGACGTTTGTGCATTTTTAGACTTACGTGGT
Organism: Acanthococcus lagerstroemiae; assembly: GCA_031841125.1. Classification (NCBI taxonomy): domain Eukaryota; kingdom Metazoa; phylum Arthropoda; class Insecta; order Hemiptera; family Eriococcidae; genus Acanthococcus; species Acanthococcus lagerstroemiae. The sequence continues at coordinate 70,572,313 of CM063107.1, forward strand.
ATTTAAACCAAGGCGACGATATGGAAAAAAATACCATTATCCTGGTTGTGAATTTACTGTCATTTATGACTGATGAGACTTTATGCTAAGTTTTGAATACACTCCGATCACAGTTTAATAAAATGCGCAATCGAAGTGTGAAGAGTAAGTACTTGTACAGAAACCATATAGTTACCAGCTAAATCCAGAAACTGAAAACAAATTTTCTCAATACACATATTGAAAAATACCTCCGAATGCAAAAGCCAGTAAATGGCTCTATACAAAATTTAGGTAAGTATATCACAGAAACAATTCACAAAGCTGTACAAACTGCTAATCGGGAAATCAAAATAGGAAAGCAAGACAGATTTCTAGAGGAGCTGAGAAGACTTATAAAAGAGAGGGAAGATCTTAAGAAGCTCAGCACAAAGGGCTCTAAGAAAATTAAGTTTAACCTAAAATGCAAACTAGTGGAGAGAATTAAGAAAATACAATGAAGATAAAAAAAATTTATCGAAGGAATAATAGAAAAAACAGGGAGTACGAAGCAAATATCAGAAAAATGCTATCATTGGAAAATGAACAGAAACCCTACTTAACCGACAATAGAAATAATAAAATCTATGACAGAGAGGAAATAAAGTCTGGCACCAAACATTTATAATCAGGGGCATAGCTACGGGGGGGGGAGATCTGAGCCCCCTTGGCATCAGCCGACAATGTGAAAAAAATATAATTTATTCTGATAATAGCAAGTGTATTACACCTGTAAGGTTGTAAAAGTGAAACGAACCCCCCACCTCATACCAAGTCTGGCTACGCCACTGTTTATAATGATCTCTATAAAACGAAGAAGAAAAGGGGAATAGAATGCACTGGAGACCCAAAATTATTAGAACAAGAATCAAAATTAACAGGGGCTGAGGTTAAAAATATGATTCAAAATCTGAAAAAAGGAAAAGCAGGCACATGGCCAAAACGAACATCTTAAATATGGAGAGGATAAATTAACCAATCTCACAAAATTGTTCAACCAAAAAATTATGTTTACAAAAAAAACACCTAATTTCTGGAAAAAGTAGGACATTATCCTGATGTACAAAACAGGAGACAAGCATAAAATAAACAATTACAGGCCAATCAGTTTAATCTCCAGTATAGCAAAAGTGTTCTCCAAAAACTAACTGGAAATTGACTGAAAACCCACTATAAAATGTCAAAACCAAAGCAACATCAGGCAGGGTTTAGAAAAATATATTCTACTAGAGACCATTTACCGGGCCCGTGCGCAAGAGGAGGGGGCCCCCACCTTTGTTGATATGTAGATAATATAATAATTAATGGCGATCACTGCCCTTTATAATCTAACTAACATGAAATATATGGTGACCCCCCCCCTTTTTGTATAATTTCTGCGCACGGGCCTGCCATTTACAGACATTAAACTTGATGACAGAAAAAAACCTCAAGTATGATAGCGAAATAAATATAGCTTTTGTAGATTTCCAAAAAGCTTTAGACTCCTGAAGACATGATTTCATGATAGAAGCTATGAAAAACCAAAGATATCCACTTGCTTTACTTCAAGTAATTCAAAATATGTATCATAACCAAGGCAAGAATAATAACCGACACAATAGGAGAATACTTCAAGGTTAAGCAAGGAGACCCATTACCACCTATGATATTTAATACTGTTCTCGAAGAAATATTCAGGAAACTGAAACGGGAAGATAAAGGGATACTAATTAATCGGAAGTACTTGAGCAATCTGAGGTTTGCAGATGATGAGGCACTAATATTCAAAAGCGGGGAAGAGCTCGAGCTAATGCCAAATGAACTGTATAGCACAAGTCTAAAAGTGGGTGAATTAAAAATAAATATGAGTAAAACAAAAATCCTCAGCAACAGTAAAACAAAATTGAAACTGAAAACCAAATAATAAAACAAGTTCATGAATATACCTATTTAGAACAAAAAAAATTTTATTGAAAGAACAATTTCAAAAAGAAATGAAAAGACAAAAGGCAATGGGATAGAAAAAATTCTGGAGTCTAAAACATAATATCATGAAAGGATCCTAAAAACTTCTCCACAAGAGCAAGATACGAGTATTTAATAGCTGTATTTTACCCACTCGCACTTACAGATTACAGATATCTGGTAACAAAAAAAAAAGAAAAGGAACTAGCAGTAACTCAAATAAACTCCATTGAAAGGTCAGGTATGAAGAATTAAATTGAAAGATAGAATAAAAATCTCAGAAATTAAAAACAAAATAAGTACTTACTAATAGAAATATCAGGGAGATATAATTAAAGGAACCAGGTGGAAATGGAGAGGGCCATGTATCAAGATTAAAGGATGAGAAATGGTGTTACAAAATTATATTTTCCTATCAAAAATACAAAACACGAAAAGAAGGACGCCCAAGTAAAAAATAGGGAAATAACTTCGAGCATTTTATGAAAAACGAATTATGGCATCAAGTAGCTGATATGCGGTCAGAATGGCAAAGGTTGGGGGAGGCTTATTACGCCCGGTCTGCGAGCTAGGATTTATATATTTTATAACCATTCTTTATAATTGATTGTGACCATCCATACATGTATAAATCCAAATAAATAAAGGCTATTTCAGTTTCAATTTCAGACTACAAAATAGACAGTTTTTCTGATCCCCTTTGAAATGTCTTGAAGAAATTACGGGAGGTACATTATAGATTCAGGTACGCTTATAAGCAATATCCACCAGTATTATTAAAATATTCAGACTACTTTCTGAGACGATCATATCGGATGCATTAGCACTAGAGCGAAAAAGGACGCACTACCCACTAATGTTAAGAAATACGCGAATGAACAGCGAAAACTGAAATATTTTATTTAAAAATGATGAAAAGCCAAACTACTTAAACCTAAAAATCGGTGAAGTACTGCCCGTTCAAAATATCGTCGATTTCTTTGTACAATATTTTACACGAGTGAATCAGTTTGGAGCTCATATCTGAGTCCTTCTCGTCATTCAGTATGATGACATTTGCACTCAACAGACGTTTCGCTTCCTTGCCCTTATCTTCTATCAATGACAGATTCAGAGTTTCAAGGAGAGTTCGACGCATCGTTTCTAAAATAGCAGCAGCCAATTCATAATTGGTGACCGCAATGTAGACCGGTACTCTTGAACCGACAGGGTCCAATTTCGAAAGAACGGAAGATAACTCCTGACAGTACTCTAAAACAGTATCATAAAAAAAGTAGGTATAAGTAAGGGCATAATTGTAAGTAATGTAAACTGCTTGCAAGTCATGTACTAGAAATATCTATGTGTAACAATGTAGAAAACATACCTATTTTCCGGTTCAATAATTCGTTATCCAACTGAGAATATTGATAACCATTTTGATGACCATAGAGTTGTATTAATGAGTGTTTCAGTGAAAAACAGTTATAATGGCGAGGATGCAGTACCGAAAGTAACTTTTTTAATAATGTTTCAACTTCTTTTACTTTCGGATTTATCTGCTATAAATTCACAAACAAAGAAATGAGCTCCGTCAGTCTAGGTCAGCTATTTGCACTTATGAGTAGAATTTATTCAGTTTGCGAAATGAATAAGTACAGGCATTTACTTCAAGAATTTGATCAACTTCGAAAGTTAGTCTGAAGATAATTTCATTTACGTCATTCGATGGCATAATCACACCACAATGATTACATTTCCACGAGCTATCAACGAGTAAGGGATTTTCTAATAATAGAAAACCATTGCAATCATCCTGAAAATTAAATAAATCATAAATCATTAATACATATTTTAACGAAGAACATATTTTCCCAACATTCCATACATTACAGATTTGCAGAGTAATGCCATCATCATAATTTTTATACATACTTGCAAGCATTTGATACTACTTAAGTGAGTTCCCAGTTCGGTGGGATCTTTACACCGAGCACAGGAACATGTGAAGTACTTCGCACTGAGTAGATGTTGTTGTCTGATTTGGGTACCCCATAACATATTTGTATACATTGTGCTCAAGCATTCATTTCTAAGGAAAAAATTGGCAGGTCTACGTTGTAACATAGGCAAATATTATAATCCATTAATGATATATAGCTATAATGATAAGGTCTACAGAAATAACAGGATTCGAATTTAAGATACCCTAAAAAACATGCTGGAGAATTTTACCTATCATCGGTAAAGTAATAAAAAATTCAAAAAATCACTTTCAAAATCGCATCAACTCTCTGGAAAGAGGCTGACAAATACTGAGCATTAGTTATAGGCACCTGTGTATGGGTATCGCTGCCCGAATAATAATTTGCAATTTGTTAAACGAAATCTTTACATTCGGTTGACAACTATGTTCCATGATTGAAAACGTGGGGTACAATGCTGATAATTCCGCTGATTCCCACGGCACGTCTAAGCTGTTCACATCTATTATTCCGCAAATTTTATGAAATTCATTCTGAGATACGGTGAATTCACGATTATTGGAATTGTTTAAAATATGTTCCTTGAAATGCGTATATAATTCTTCAACTTCCCTGAAAAAGTAATTTTGTACCCATCATTACACTTCGTCATACATCATGAGCTGAACTCCAGAGTAGGGATTAGTATTCCATTCCAAACTGATTTAAAGTGGAGCTGATTGTATCCACTCACACCTGTGACCAGCTGTTATTCTAGAACTGAATATTAATAAGTACCTACCTATTTTAGAAAAGCATAAAGCTTACTTCTATGTAGGTACATATTAAGGAATTCAAAAAAGTGAAAACTTGAAGACAATTATTGCCATTTTTAATCGCAACCAGACGATTCTCCAGCTGCTAAACAAATTGATTAGATGGGACGCTATTAAAATGTTCAGGGAAAAGGACCAAAAACTACATTTTCTTTAGATAGTTTTTCAGGTACATTCTATAGTAAATTACGGTCATAAAATTAAGTTTCAATTTGAAGGGCACCGACCACAGTTATCGAATGGAGGAAACGCTACAATATAAAAAATCAAATCTCATTATCAATTAAATCAGCTTCTCTTCTCAAGCTGACGCATTCAATATTATGGTTTTAGTCTACTTATTCGAACATACTCGTATATCTGGTTTGAGACAGAGCACAATGTTAATTAAGTATTTCCTTAGCAAATGTATAAGAACTTCGAAGAATGTTATCCGGAGTCTAACTGTAGCGCAAAATCGGTTCCAAAGGGTGGAATTAGGGGCTAATCTCCTCTTCCCCATCCGATGATGATAGGGCATATGGCTGCGCACATATGCCCAATTGGCCCCGGGACACGGCATCCCATACCCTGGAATTACCCCGATTGGGCCTGCGTCAGTATTTTAAAAATATAATTTTTTCATATAAATCCTACAAGAAATGGAAGAAAAAATGTCTCACTTCGCTCAAAAATGAATGATTTTTATCACTTTTTAAGGGTCAACATCGTGAAATCCATCTCCATTAAAGAATTCTGGTTTCGGGCCAACTATAACGGCTACTTGTTCAATTTTGGTCCTTCAGTGATCTCAAGGTTCGGATCTGTTAGCAATCGATTAATCTGCGCATAGAAAATTTATACAGCGCCCCTCACTTTTGAAGAAGGTCGAAAAATGATGATCACAATTTGGTCAACCAATCACAAACCAGTGCCGTAAATGTGACTACAATTTCTCAAGAAACACTTCAAGAAAGAGATTAACCTGTGACTAAAAAGTGATCAGAAACTTTCTCAACTGATCACTTTCTAGTCACACAAGCGGAAAATAGTTTCAGATTCCCAACATTTTGGTGATCAGTCATTTCATGTTAATCAGGTCTATCTAAAAACACTAATGTTTTTCCTATGCACAGATTAAATGCTTACAAATCGATCAGAGCCCTAATTTTAGTATCATCACATGGGCTGATGTGGATCAGTTGTGACTTGAGAAATGTATCTCAGAGAGTCTACTTTGATCCACTTCACCTCACTTGATCCATTTCACCAGGTTCCAATACTCGCTAATATCTATTTTCCTTCGAAAACGCATTTTCAGCAGATATAGAAACATTGCAAGCATGTGTGTCCAAAATAATATATATGTATGAAAGTTCATGTCGAAAGGGCCCACCTTGTCGATCTTAGTTTATAGGAGATACCGTAGCCATTTTAATAAAAAATTATGAAAAAAACGAAAAATAGGGTTTTCGGCGTTTTGTATATGTACCTGCCCGTTGAAGATTTTGATGTGCGTATCCAAGTGGAATGCATTCGGAAAACCACTTCCACTACTACATTGATGAGCTCTGTATATAAAACGGGGTTAGATGTAAGAGTGGTAGTAAAGATACGTCGTCGGCGTAGCGCCACTGACATTCGCATTCCATGCGCGTGCGTTTTCTTTGAAAAGACAAAAGGTCGTAGTGGCATTTCCACTCTAATACGTGTACGCAGTGCAACTAGATTTTCATGTTTTTAGTGGGAAAATCTTCAACGGGTGGAAGCATGGTCTATCAGCTGGCATAGAGATCTTTTCAATTTCGCAGTTTTTCCGAGAGATAGCGGGCGAAACGTCGCGGATGAGAAAGGGCCCACTTTGTCGATACCCAGTTTTCAACGTTTTTCCCTCCGTACGGCCGAAATATGAAAGGGACCACTTTGTCTTGCACTCGTTGATGCACATTAATCGCTGCACATAGCTGCATTTTTGTGTAGACACCTTCTCTGTACCAGTTTACATCGAAATAAGTCCAAACATTTCATTTTAAACGTAAAATGTTCATAAAATATAGTTTTTTCAAAAAAAAATTTCTTACTCAAACTTCAAACGCATTTTTTTCAAAACTACAATTTTTCAAACTTTGATTTCAAAAATTCCTAAACATCCGAATATTTGACTTAAAAATCTTGGGTTTGGCTTATTGTGACCGAAATTTATCCTAATATTACTCCCTGGCTTTAACTCCATACCGACAAAGTGGACCCTTTCGAGGTGGACGTACACATATTATACGGCTGTGTAAGTAGGTAGTCATAAATTTTAAATAGGGTACCTGGCCCAACGTTCGTCCCCGTATCTAATTATGTCCCCCGGCGTTTCTCAGTCGGTAATTAGCGCACTCTCGCGAAAGTTGCCCAGAACTACTGAGAACCATCTAATACGAGCTGCTAATCGAAACCTTGACCTGGCATTCTATACGTAAAATTCAATATTCTACTTTCTACATGCAGAATATGTAGAAAATGTATAATATACCAGAATTTATGTAGAATATATTTAAGTACCACTTGGAAAATAAATGGTATTTTATAAGAAAATTTAAAAATTTTCATTAATTAGACCCACACTAAAATTTAGTATCAAACAGAATTCGTAGACCCGAACTTACAAAAAAGAAAACTGTACCTCTGAGGTGTGAGGTGAAATCTATCTATACTTCCACGAATCAGGATTTAGGACGCGAAATGCGAATTTTGATACAAAACCAACTACCTATACGAAAATTGTCCTTTCTGGATATTCTGGATTTCTCACGAATGGATTCCTGTCACGCTGTCAGTCACCTGCAGACTTCATTTCACTTCACTTTCCACCGCGTTTTTTTTTTACTAATCATAATGCAACAATAATCACATACAAATAAAATATTCTACATATTCTACGTTCAGTTTAGGATATTTTACATCGCGAAGAATATATGTAGAATTTACGTGTATATTTTTCAATTTATATATTCTACGTGCCATCTCTGCCTTGACCTATATATGCTACCGTATTTCACCGTTCTCAAACATTTTCGTTTTTGTGAATGTTGAACAGATTACAGTCTTTTTTTTTGTTGTCATTTTCAAGAAGGTAAAATTTTTATTCAAAGTAAGTAATTTCGATGTTTTATGGCCTTAAGGTACAGCTTAAGGTGTCTGGTAATAGAATCACATTAAAAACATTTTGTCGGACGTTTCTTTGCCCCCCCCCCTTACTCGAATATTATTTCAAAGAAATAAAAATGTTTATTTTTCTATCGTAACACTTGATTTACTTCGATTTTTTTTCAATAGGGGAACGAAATTAAAAATACTTTTTTCAAATTTTCGAAAAGCTCACTTTTTGGTTTTCTGCGCAGCTTGGGGGCGTAATTGTTTGTGGAAAACATCGACCCCAGGGCTAGGTAGCCAAGTGTGCCCATGTATACTTTTTTTTCAACTTTGACCCCGCGGGGGGCCACAATTTCGAAAATAGGAACGGGGGATGATAGTTGGACCGCTTACCCTACACTGAAGAAAATTAATTGAGATAATTTTGCATCATTAATGAATGCACTGTCGTTATGCACTCAAGGAACTCAGATGAATAAAACGAAATAATTTTAGTTATCAGTTACAACTGAAACAGCAGGCGCGGATCCACAGAGGGGCATCCCCCCAAAACCAAAAAAAAAAGAGGAAAAATCTGAGGAAGAAGGGAAAGAATCTGTTGAGGAGGGGGGAAATACATGGGAGAGGGGGGTAGCCAAAAAATTTTCGCGCCTGCCATTCCCCTCCCCAAAATGATTATCTGAATCCGCGTTTGAAACAGTGATGATCCTACAGTTATCTTTCAAATTTTTTTTGTGGATTGAAAATTGAAAAATGGTGTATTTCGTTGCCAACTGAGCTAGGCTCGTGTTTAGCAACGGCACTAAATTACTTTTTTTTTTCCTTCCATTTTCTTCCTATAATTTCTTTAGTGATACTTAGGAGGATCGTCCTTTTGGGATAAGAGTTTGTGAGTGTACGTTCTCAGTTGATAGACTAATCAAGGAAGGAACTTATGAAAAAAGTATTTAAAAAAGTTGTCATGAAGTAAGAACTAAAGAAGTTCATGGTGTCGTTACTTTGTTTTGTAATAGCTATTGTAATAACGCGTAACTGGTAGGATATACGGGAGACAAGTACCCATTTGTGCTCTGACCAGAATAACATAGCTGTTCTCCTTACTTAAATTTAAATTTAGTTTTATAAGATACTACATAAAAACATTTATCAATTAATTTCAGCAATATCCACGATTTCATCAGTGCGTTAACTTTTTACCAACATTCAGAGCAAGACATGAAATTTGAAAGTTATTACCAACATGAACATTACGCAACAATGCAAGACCGTTGAAAAAAAAAACTTGCGCGATTCTTCTCGGTCATTTCGCGATCGAAACCCCAAACAGAGATCTGATAATGTAGAAAAAAAATCTGACGATGAAAAATCCGAGCCATCAAAAGTCCGAGCCCCTGGGAATCCTCCCTTTCCCCAACCTCTCACCGGACTTGACAATATATCGGTCAGTTGGATTAGATTACCTATATACGTCTGCATCTTTCATTCGCTTATCAAGATGAGCTTCCATTTCAGAAATAACAGCCCATTTCTGAGGATTGTGCGCTTTTTGTAATAAACAGCGCAAAGGTGTAATCAATTCATACCTGCGGAAAGCACAAAACAATCAATTACATTACGTTCTCGCCTTCACATTTGAAAATATAAGAATCACGTTTACTTTTTCGCAAACATATTTGTATCGTGTATTGCTTCTACAATTCATAATAATGCATGAAGACAATGCTTCAAGCCCTTCAACATAATGGCTGAATTAATTGAAGATAACATACTTGTACACTTTCCGTTCTTTTCTACTAGCAGGTGTCAAAATATCACACTCTAGCTTATGTAAAGTACTGATTCCTTTACATCTCAAGTCACAAATCGGCCAACGACAACCTGCACATTTCGGTGAACTGGATATCGATATAATTGGTTTATGGCAGCCCAGACATACTGGATCCGGCGCTGCGAATTTAGGGCCGATAACTAAGGGTTCTTCCTTCAATACTATTTCATTCACTTTTATATCCCGAGCAGCAGTGAAGAATCGTCCTTTTATTTCGTCCCTTTCGACCTAGTTTAAATAAAATGTTATAATCAATCAATGGTTAGATGAATCCGAAAAATGAATTAAGAAACGGATGATTTCCATAAAAAACTTACCACAATCGGTTTGCATTTTGTTTTATGACTTTTCCAATCATCTTTTTGATGCTCTTTGCTGCAATAGCTCGCTTGCCTGCACGCGCTACATTTCTTCGTTGCTGGTGCACCGCAAAACCCACAATTATCAGAAATTTCAATATTTTCCTGCATTATTCATTTAAAGGTAAATGTAACGTATTAATGGGCGACTTGGCTGCTAGATAACAATTTCAATAAACTCACACGTCAAGAACGTTGTAGTTTACTGGGTCTACGAGTGGTTATTTTTAGAAGATGGGAATGTAAATTTATCTCGCACGCACGTGCATTTTGCACTCTTCCTTTCTCATTAAATGCAAAATTACAGCCGGCACGGCAATAACTGTTAAAAGGGGGACAAAAAAGAAAGGAAAATAATTGGAGCACGGATTTTGTATCATGAGATCAATGGAAAACGTACAATGAAGAGGTTATTGAGAAAAATAAAATACAATTGAAATTTTCAAAGAGAAAAGAATTGGGCCACAAAAAAGGGTATGAAAACATATTCTTCATTGCAACCATGAAAAATACAATACCGTCAAACAAAAATCAAACACTTGGATTACATAAATATGTACTACAAAGCACGGTAAGAACAACTTCAACTAATAGTGGTAACGAGTCTCGTTTTAGTTCAATATTCATTCTCTCCTATTATGTAAAATTATGTATCACATCACTGAGAACTTGAAACATACATGTATGTTTTCATAACTTTCATTGGAACAGCATTCGAATGCAAAACACCAACAAAAACCTGTGGTTTATCGTATCTTCTCAACAAAGACTAGCACACTGCATTTTTCATCCATTTCTGATTTTTCAAATTTTCATTGATTACTATGGGCCGTTCTACGGTAAAATGGGATGTTTGTCAACTGGAATTATCAGCTAAGATTTCTTTTATTAGTAAGCTTTTAGTCTTTGATGTGTCCACTGAAAAGACTGTGAAAATCGTATTTGCGTCTCAAGAAACTGTAAATTATTACGTGGATTCAAAGACGTATTTTATGAATCACATGGCGATAACGGTCCACAAAAGAGGTAAATTATAATCCGGCTCCTTTTTGGGTACTTCGGGAAGCGGACCCCGAAATCGGTAGACGCTACGAACATTTTTGGATCTGCTGTGATACTTAAATTTGTTTGCAGATCGAGAAAATACAAGTCACTGGTACAGATTCCAATTACTAAAATTCTCTAAAATCTTGAAAAGATGTCAAGTGACCAGTGTACTGAGTGATGAGTTTCGAAAACTGAGTCAAGGTATACAAACGTCGGTTGAACTTCAAAACTGGTTGATTATTGTGAAATAATATTAATATTGGAACACCGACGATTCCAAACCGAGAGTTAGGTAATGCTGAAACACAAAATCGTATCTATTATTAATTCGTCAATATAAAATTTCGTTCGTAAAGAATACGAGCTGGTAATGTACTGTTCGCCTCACTTCTTTCATTGATTATTTCAATTAGGAGTACACGAACATAAAACTTCATTTACAATTTGAACATAAATTTCGAAACTATAATTTGTATATTACACTCATACTTACATCTCTTGTTGTTCCGTATTTCTTGCTATCATTCTGATCGTTGGAAATGCACGAGCAAGTGCGTTAAAATGAAGAGCTGCCATGGCACTGAATGGGCAAGTGTCAACATAGAACAATACGAGAACACACGAAGCTGGAATAGTTCGATTGGTAATGTTGGGTTAGGCTGTTAAGATCTCATCAAACCGAGTAAGATTCACAATCTGCAATATTTCAACGTCAAAGTACATCTCAATCAGTATTCTAAAAGCATATAAGATATACTGCACAGTGTACAAGTCATACCTGGAGAATTCGGAATCCTTTTTATACTCCTGGGATGGACATGTAGCATGTTTCACTTGAGGTTTTATAGCTATAACACTTATATCAACAGTAGGTAATCCGACATAATCGAATTTTTCACAATTCATCAGATATTTGCCAGATTCTTCTTCCAGGATCGTTTCGGATATCTGAGTAGTGTTTTGCTGTGTGCCATTTTTGAAATTCAAACTGTGTTTATCGAACAAATTGATTGAAATAACTGAAGCGAGGGCGTTGACGATTTTTAAATCAAATAAATCTTCGTCGGTGATACTGGTTAAATATCGTTGACTAATTTTTTGAAACATATCTTCTACAAATCTTCTTTGCTGCAAATAACAAAACTTAGAGTAACTTGAGAAAGACACACAACTGGAGAACTGCAAGACATTGCAAAGCTGCGAATTGCTGATACTAAGCTTTTGCAATTGCAGCGTATATGTAAATGACAAACGCAATAACATACGCGTGGATTACTTGCTTTTTCCAAATGGCCAACGGAGTCTTGTACGACTTCGACGAGCCTTTCTTCTGTTAGTAAACTTCCGAAAATTGAGTTCAATACTAGACAGGAAAAGTAACACATAGAATAAATAATAAGCAATTCGTATATATTCCAGTTGAACTTTACTTATTGTGCAGCAGTAAGGAAAGTCGTACTTACAAATAAAGGTAGTCAGAATTAAACATTGAATGAACTTCACTGTAGACGCCACCGCATAGTTTCAAATTTACCAAAAACAAATCACGTTTTTAATCATAAGAAATTAATATTATTTGTGTTTTGTTAAAATGAACTATAACGCAGAGTTGTATGTAGCCGAGCCGGCTGAGCCACAGCAATTCTTGTTATCAGCTGATTACATTATTATTGTTTTTGTTTCTCGACAAGTCCACTAGAGTCGCGCCAAAAACTGCCGTGGGCTCTCTGAGCTCTGACCCTGTGTGCTCCACTTATTTATTGGTCACCTCATCGTCCACTCATTCTCGGATCCCACGGATTCTTTGTCACTCATTTCCTCATCTGCATTCTGCAAAAGCAAGGGGAACAGCACATTCATTTTGGTTTCTTATCAGATGCCGTTTCTGACGCATGACTCTCCTGGGCAGGTTGGTCGGGGTAGTTTTCCGTTGCTTCTCCCATGGTTTTGGGCCGAAGGGTCTGCAGCCACAGTTCGCTTACGATGGCTACATACGTCTGTTTCGAGCCGCAGAGCTAAGCCTTAGACGCAAATAGGGGAGTATATGTTTGGGTTTCCAATTCTCTGAAAACCTCCTTCCGCCAATTAAACTAAAAAATTATAGGAGCGAAAACATTTTCAGTATTATTTTACTACTTCTTGCAGCCCCCACTCCTGGCCGGCTATTAGGGTTTATGCCTCGGACCCAAGCATGATATGTTACGCTCATCACATCGTTAACACCCTTGTGGAACAAATGCACAAACATCAAACACTTACAAACTTACTTTGAAACTGAAGACGATTTTAAAATTTCGTTTCATCATCCGTTTTAGTTCAATATTTACAGTAGCTATTGATAAGTTTACTTAATACTCAAGCGGATTATAGATAACTAGGTATTATCATTTTTATCCTCACTGTACTGGGTGTTACTTGAAGAATACAGACTGGTGCTAACTAACTAATAAACAATCTGAGAAAGGAGATCACTGTCTCCGCTGTTCAACAGTTGCCTTGCTAAGATGAACTTCCAGTTGATCATACAGAAAAAACTTAATAAAAGATTATGATTTTCCTCAACTTCCTAAGCGAGAGAAAGCAATCATATAACACGATAACACGACCTCCTCCTCCTCCTCGGATCAGGCCATGAGGCCCATTAGATAATTACTCCAAGGGATTGAGGATTGTCCGACGCGCAATCAGTTACCCGCAGTTACCCGCGGAAAAGTTACCCATTTTGTTACCCTCAGATTACCCTTGTTCCCCTTTAGTTACCCGGGTAACTGGTGGGATACTACGCAATTAGTTACCCTCTAGTTACCCGCGGCGGAAAAATTACCCATTTGTTACCCTCGGTTACTCTCAGATTATCCTTCTTCTCCTTTAGTTACCCGGGTAACCGGTGAGATTTTGCGCATTGGGTGTTTGAAACGTTGTGCAAAAATTTTTGAATTGAAATAATCCGAAGGCCTCAGATCAATTTCATGCCACTGTTATAGGTGTCCATGAATAATCATGGGGTAGGCTCTACGACCTACGAAATATTTGATAACAATAAGAATAGGTACAATGTTGGCACAATCTAATGATTTAAGGGACATATACAGTTTTTAATTGATTGAATAAGTTCCTGCGCAATGCGGGGATAGAATTTGAAGGATACTATACTTATATGTCTTTACCAGAAATGTCAAACCACAGAGAATGATAAAAAACAATAAAATTGAGCAACTTGAACCCAAGCTTGGAAAAAATTGTTTTCATCAGATTTCGGTGGAGTTCAGATTTGAATCTGAACCTAAACCTCTGAAACTCTCCTACCTTTAAAAATATCCAAACGATCACAAATTGAGAAAGGAAAAAACGAACCCCATATAAATCGATCCGATGGATATCTCTGCTTCACATTAGAACCCAACGCGGCTACGATTCATACAACAATCATCACATCAGGTAGAATGGGCGCGGTAAACGGAACTTCAAATGATATAACGGCTGTGTAAACTTTCTCGTGAATTAGTGTACTCAGTGTGCCGAAGATTATAACATTAATCTAACGTCACCAATGAAGCCCAATGCACCAATTAATAACGGAACTGAAATGAGTATCATATCGAATAATTTTACCCGGCATATAATAGAAAAGTATTTTCCTATATTGGATGAATAAAACATCTGAAACCAACAAAATCATTGGGTTAAATTGAATAGCAAAAGAAATGCGCAAATTCAAAAGCTATGACAGATCAATAATGAAGGCAATTTCGTTGTTGTTTCCTCAACAGAAACAACCATATAGTTAAGCTACTTGTGATATTCAAATAATTTCAAATTTTGGTTGTAAAACTGAAGTTCAGATCGATTAATGAAGGATTAAGTTACAAAAGTGCATGTATTTTCCCAAGTGTAAATCAATTGTTATATACACCAAATTGGTTCGAGCCCAAGTAAATATATCAGGAAGTTATTTAGCTATAATAGATGATTATGGCAACCACACACAATACTATAAAACATACAAACATACATTATCAATTTCCAACTCATTACTTACAATATGAATGTTATGACATGACTTTCTTCGGTAAATTACTTTTGAATTTAGCTCCGATGGCACCCATCATCCATGAGGTCTCGTTACTTGTCCAGCTCGAAACTCTAGATTTTTTATACTAGAGATAATCCTGGAGCTGGCCTCTTCCTCATCTTATCCTAAACATCAAGAATAATATTAGGAACAATTCCTTGACAATATTAACCGATTACGATTTTAAATAAGCAAAAGTCAAGTCATAATTTGTAATGAATAAGGATACTGATACGGTGTCTGATGCTAAAGAAATGAAAACTCACTCTCTGTAAGACATAAACTTATGAGATTATTCACTGTCTGTAAAGCATCCATCGACTTTCAACAGAGCACTACTGTTTTCTTATTGATTTCTCAATCCTCTCCAAAAACCAGAGAGAACTGCTTTTGCATACAAGCGTCCCTATGTTTTTCGAAACCGCTTCAACTTGATTGTTTTAGCAACATATCTTTCTTCCTTTTCTGGCGCACTGCTGGGTTTGAATTTCTTAGCTTCTCTCTTTAGGATTACTTTTTCAGGCATTTTCGGAATTTCCTAAAACTATGATATTGAGATACAACGTACGAACACAGCTAGAGATCGATACGGATTAAAAATGACCAAAAAAAAAAAACAACCGGAAGTATCATGCTGCATGGAAAATAAAATGTTTCGAACTTTGAAGAAACGATGAGGGTGTTTTACTATTACGAACCTGCATGTCGTCGCAGTTACCTATCAGCAACCAGCAGCTATCATGATATGAACAGAAACACTGAAGACAGAAACGGATAAGAAACTTCTAACAACCCATCAATTTTACAACTATAATAAAACTATACTACTGCAGTATTTCCATTGCAACGTGCCATCAAATTAGAAATACCTATAGAAGAAAAAACAATATGGGTTTTTTTCTTTTCAAGTCATCTTCAGAATGCATCATGCATGGACTGCATGATACGGCTTAGAAGATAAGTTATGAAGTTATGGCATATGGCATTAAATCAAACTGTCATAATACTTGAAATAATGCTTACAAATCACTGGAGTGAATCAACTCACGTACACTCCTACACTCACTTAAAATAAAATTAAGTAGGAATTTCCGTTTGAAACCGATAGTTTTGTTGAAAATACAACTTTTTTAGAGCCATGAACAAAAATACCGCGAATTATTTTTACCAAAAGAAAAGAGAAAACAGGCAGCCAGACGCTGCGCAGACATTTTCGCCATGAAACACGACCGGCAGGAGCGTGTCCCTCCTCCATCGTGTGTGGAAGTGAAGCTCTAGACTCTAGAGGGTAGAGACTAGATAGGAAAGTATACAATCATCCGCCATTTTGAATCCAACCGCACCCATTGCTTTTTTTCCAGGGAATGTGAACCCGATCAATTTTTGTTCGGGTTCCAGTTCCAGTTCCATCATGCAAATTTTTTCAGGTTCCAGTTCCTCTGATCATCGGGTTCCGTTTCTTTTCCTACAATAACTCATGATCTTTGACTATATAGTCAAAGCTCATGATTCACAAAGGCCTCTACAGAAGTCAAAAGAGAAAGGAGCAACATTCTGTTTCCTTTCATTTACTAAGCATAATGGAACCGGAACTGGAGTTGAACTGGAACCTGATTATTAGGAACTATACTGGAAAATTATCCAAGTTCCAGTTCTGGTTCTAATGATGGAAAATGCTCAAGCATTTTATTTTGGTGAGCATATTCTCAAAATGTTCGAGCATATGCTCAGCATGAGAATATGCTTAAAATGGCAGAACATTTTATAA
>CM063107.1:70589750-70688991 GCA_031841125.1 Acanthococcus lagerstroemiae
TTATAATTTATATTGGATGAGCATACCCGTTGAACATTTTGCTACTACAAAAATGAGAAATGTAGTGGCAAACCCGCAGCGCAGAAGAGTAACTTGCCACTACGAATACATGGTATTTTTTGGTTCTGCCACTGCTCGCGGACTACGCAAAACAGTAAACTTGCGCTTCCTTGAAGGTCGGTGCGTTGGGGCTGAACTGTGACTATGCGCTTCCTCTACCACTACCAGATTCGTATATTCCTGATACACTACCGTTTTACGTGTATGTAAGGACTGCGTTGAACAGTAGAGTTGCGTGTACAAGACAATCATTGTACAATAGTTATGCGCTTGCTTTACTACTGCAAATAGGCGTACGTTTCTCATATACCACAGCTCTCCGCTCACGTAAAGCCTACGTAACATATTTTTCCGCGTATGCGTCAAGCATATTCTCCACGTATGCGTGCGTAAAGAATACGTAAAGCATATGTAGAACATAATACACAATTGGAAAATATTTTAAAATCTGCACAGGTTCATTTTGTGCATAAAACCATATCCTGATGTTACATAAAATACAAACAATTCTGAAAATATAATGTAATAACTATGTCATACATACTACAGTAAAATATTCAAACATCAATTTTTATGAGTCTTCTCCTTTTGAGGGAGCCGAGATGCGTGTCTTCTTTCAGTGAGGACGTCTCTACCTCGTTAATTTCCTCCTCACTTTCTCGCCACGTTCTCTTTCATACCTTATTTTGTACACCCTTCTATTTATGATCCATTCCTGAATCGTATGTAAGGCCTGGCTTCATTGCGCGGGACCAGATTCGCTTGTTCTGAAAGAAAAAGGTGCAGTTTTCAAAATAACTGTTGAACGATTTTTGTTTCAAGAAAATATAAAAAACTAACAACTGATTGTCCACAGAAAAACAAAGACTACTGTTTTTTGTTGTTTTTTTGCATTCAAGTTGCTTATGTAGATTCCATATAACTTTGACGAACTTGACAGTCTACACAAACAACTAACAACTGCACCTCAAAAACCAGCACAGACTTTGTTTTTCTGTGAGCAATCAACTTGGCGATTACCTACTAAAATGTTAAAAGGAATGGGGGGTAACCGCCAAATTACAAATGACTCTGCTCTCCTAAACAGCTCTTAAAATTTTTTTTTTTTTTTGGTGCAGTATCAAGGACGCAACTAGGGTGTTTTTTGAACGGGATGCCGATTAAAAATTTTCCGACGAATATTTTTCATTTCTTGGTTCAGCATTCGTCAAATTTCGCATTTGCTGATTGCCGATTGGCCGAATCTGAATTCTATATGACTTTGGAATTTACCGAAAATTTACCGAACTTGTCGATTATTGGGAGGGGGGGGGGGACAAGCATATTTGAGAAAATGACAAATGACCTTCCTTGGATTTTCTGAAAGTGGCAACCCTGATAAATCATCAAGTAGGTAGTTCAATAGTATTAAAACAAACTTACCAAGTTGAGGTCTTGGTCTGCGAATCAACACGTTCATAATGATCATCGGCATATTTTTTCCTTTTAAGGTTACGTTCTTCAAGAAGTTCTGACTGTTTCTTACTTTTCATTTTTGAAGGCGGTTTTTCTGTTGATGAACTAGGTATCACTCATTGCTTTCCAAGTACTAACAATAATTTATCTGCAATACAGAAGTAAACGCTAACGAATTCGATTTTGTAACATATCTGCCAACAATAATTGTTCCATCAAAATATAATCATTACACACGCCTGCTTGTGGTGGTCCATCTTAAGAGATTAATGAAACATTCAGTTACATTCATTTCCATCCCCCTCGGCACTGATGCCAGAGACGAAACTTGACTTTCAGATGGGGGGGGGGCGGTAAAGAAGGAATATTTGCCTACAAACATTTTTTTAAACTGAAACTTTGCCGATTTTTCATCAAAATATTTTTAATTGAAAAAATAAAAATAAATAAACAAACGTTCTAAGAAAATGAAAAATTCAAATGAACAGTATCAAAATTTGCCGAGTTTCATATTGTTGGGAGTGTTTCCCCCTCCACCCATAGATTCGTTTCTGCAAATACAGATTGGAACCTTATCCTTCAAGTTCTCACATTTGCGCACAAGAGCATACCCTAGTCTGGGAGGGTAAGGTGGAACGATGTTAGATACTTGAGAGGAACACACACTTCCTTTACACATTAAGGTGGTCGTTATTTACTCTTGGAGATCTTTTTTTTTTTAATTTTCTCTGATTCGTCTCCTAAACTGATCCCAATAAAATCAAAAAAAAAAAAAAAAAAAAAAAAAAAGCTTACGAAGTTTCAGGTCGATTGGATTAGGGGAATCCGTGCCACAAGTTCCCTTTCATTGTTATGGGAAAAACACATATGGGGTTTTGACTTTTGTTCCAGACCAAATTTCCCTCCTGGGACATTCTTCAAAAATGTTGATATTTCAGGTATGTTTTTTCATGAAGGAAAGTAGGGGATATTTGAACTTTTTTTGATGGGAGTTGTTAAGAGGCGTTTTGTATAACATATTGGTAACATAATGAATTCCATGCCAAAGGACACATAATAAAATACATACCGAAAGAGAATACCGAACAAAAAATGTTCTGCCGTCGAGTAGTAGATTCCAAAACAAAGAATTATATGGAGAGTTGATAAAGGCATTCTAACCCATCCATTAGATGTAATTATTTTTGGATGATGAACGTCTATCGTTGCATAAAGATGATCATGCCGAAAGACAATTTTTTTCAATTCTTAATTTTAGACAATAATACGCAAATGCAGGAGTCTCGTCACAAAAAAAAAAAAACAACGGGATTTGGTTTGCGGACTGTATTGCTCTGATAAGAATACCTATACAATTTGACCATTAATTGCGACGGAAAATATTGGAGCTTTTGTTTTGTAATTGGTTGAAAAAGAGTCATGCCGATGGACAAAAAACCGAGGGACAATTTTCAAAGCTGGCCATACTGACTCCCACCTATGGGAGTGTTTCAACCTCCCACACCCCTATAGTTTCGCCCCTGACTGGTGCGATGCCTGAAAGGGTAGTTTCCGGTGCTGGGGGTGCGGTGTCATAGGGGCCACTTTGGCAATTGTGCATCGCCATACGTCTCACCACACCACATTCATTTCCATAATACATATGGAATCAACAGATAAGCGGGGGTTCTGTGGCCTGTGGTTCAAATTTTGTTGTAATAATCGAATTAGGCCATTCAAAAGAAAAGAGAACGAACAAAATACAGCGCACAGGACAATGTTTAGAACCACCAGTACAAAATGGCATCTTACAAGATCAGTAAAATTCACCGAAACTATAAATTTTCATAAGCTTTGTGTGAGGTTCTTACAGAGAGACCTAACATATTGGAGAAGAATGAGCAGTGTTATATCGGATGAAACTCAGAAAGTACACCTAAAGTCACCAATCCTCATTCCAGTCTTTTTCAAAAAAGAAAGTAAAAATTCGCTGAGTAGTGTAATATATACCACGCAGGGGCGAAACTATATGGAGGTGTGGGTGTTGAACCCCCCCCCCCCAATAATGTTGCAGTCGGCAAACTTGGAAACTATTCATTTGAATTTTTCATTTTTGAGGAATGTGTGTTTGTTTGTTTGTGTTTTTTTGAATTAAAAAATATTTCGATTAAAAAATTGGCATGTTTATAATTTTTTAAACATTTTGTCAGCGAATTTTTAGTTAAAAAAATATTTGTCGGCAAATTTTTCTTCTCCACCTTTTCAAACTGAAAGTCAAATTTCGTTTCTGAAAATGGAGTACCCTGGACTTCTGTCAGAGACTAGTCAGACAAGAGTCGAAGGTAGGTTTCAAGCTGAGTATCGAACGTTATCTGAACGGTTGAAACAAAGCTGAAACATGGAAGACATTTCGAAAATTTGAAAGTCGATAGCAAACGTTGAATTTCGAATTTCAGTTACTATTCTGTTTTTACTAGATTCTCTGTTAGACCTAGAGCCTAAAATTTGAGAAAGTTGAACATTTTATTAAATTCCAAAAGTTGAAAGCAGGAGACTTATTTTCCAGCGTCACAAGATGAATCCGATAGCAAATGTTCTATTGTTCAATTTACGGGCTTTGGTCCTGGTGAATATAGGAGGGAAATTTAGTCTGAAACAAAAGTCGAAACAACATGTGTTTTTCCCATAAAAACGAAAGGGAGCTTGTGGCACGGATTCCTCTCCATCCGATTAACCTGAAACTTTGTAGTTTTTTGTTGTTTTTTTTAATCTATTGGAACCAACTTAGGAGACGAATCAGAAGAAAGTCATTCAGAAAAAAATATCACTAAGCGTAAATAACGACCATCTTAATGTGTAAAGGAAGTTGCGTGTTCCTCTCAAGTATTCCTAACATCCTTCCAGCTTACCTTCCCAGATTAGGGTACGCTCATTTGAGCAAATGTAAGTGATTGGGGGATGAAAAATTGAAAATGAATAAAGTGGGATTTATTTTACGTACATTTTTGGGGTTGGTAAAAAAAATTAGCATATTGTGGCCAGTCAGGTAAATCCGGCCTTGTTAGTGAATAAAAACACTAACCGTTAATTTGTATACAAACTGTAAAGTGATAATCCCCACACCCATTTTTATTCCAAAGTCCGATCGACGTGGGACAAACTGGGGTCTTCAAAAGGCAAGTAGAGACGTTGAATTGAGGAATGCATTCATTCTCATTTTCCTATTTTTTCTTTTTCGCGAAGAATGAAGATGAGCCCATTCTGAATGGGAAAAGAATGAAAGTGTTTTCCCTTAATTCGGCATCTCTGACGGCAAGGTCTCGTTTCTTTTTCGAGGGGGGAAAAAATTCGCTCCCATTAAGCAAGACCAGAGCTAAACTTGAAATTTTTTATGGAAAGATCACTAAAATAGGAGTTTTTGGGTCGTTGATTTCGAAAATTTCACCAGAAGATTTTTCTTTCAACCCGGAATTGACTGTTAGAGTTTTCTATTCTTGGAAAATTGAGTAATGAATCAAAATACGAGCAGTTTTTCGCATCGCTGAATTCGAAAGCTTCTATGAGCTTTCTTATTAAATTGCGATTTGGGCCCCAAAATTCAAAAGTAATTTCTAGGAAATCGAATAAAATATTAGAATCTTCTGGGTTGCTGAATTTGAAAATTTCATCAGACTCCTCTTGGATTCCCGATTTACGCTTCAAAGGCCAAAACTGATCTCCAGAAGAGATTAAAATTGACTTCCCGGTAACCGAATCAAATATCGAAATTGGGAAGGGGAGAGGAGAGGTCGCCTAATTTGGAAATTCCATCAACGCGATAAATTTTAGATATTGACTCTAGGGTAGGTCCCAAACACCAAAATGAGAGTCGAAATTGAACGAACTTGATTTAATCTTTCAACATTTTCATAACCATCAAATTACCAAAATTTAAAATGGAGGAAAAATTTCAAAATTTATCCAAGTATGAGTTATTATAAGGGGAACATTTCAGTCTTTAATAATCAAAAAACTATGAAATCGAACCAAAATTAGGAATTACAATAATCGCTGTTTCAATCGATTACTTGGGTTTTCAATGCCAATTAATTTTTGTCAATCTTTGGACTTCAAATGTTGGCTGGTAAAGATGCAAGCTTCAATGAATTTTCTCTTCAACATTACGCGCAAAAATTGCTTAACCTAAAAATGATGAAGTCCAATCAAAGGTCCCAGGGTCATTACTAAATTTGTAACAGCCCCCTCCCCCCACCTCAAACAAGAAAATGAAAATAAAACAACTTTCACTTCGATAGTACAATCATTTTTATAAAATCATATATGCTGTTTGTGAAAATTCGGACTTGACGATTTAACCCTTTCTCAAGAGATTAGGATGTTTGTAATGATGAAAATGAATCAGCAATTTTTAGCATTTTCAAAAACAGTCTGTTAATTTGAATTTAAGATCGTAAGAACTCTCCACTTCAATAGTCTACTCGATTTGTAAAAACTAATTAGTGCTCGTCCATTTCGATTTATGGGGTCTCTTAAGCTTGAATCAGATTCAAAATTTAGCGCATGTTCCAATTCAACTACCCTTAAGGTCAGTAATGAATGTCGATAGTCTATCCACTTTGGGATCCCATTCTGAGTTCTGGAGTCCAGGGACGTACCGAAGAGTTTTTCTTGATGGGAGGGGGGGGGGGTAGAAATTGTGAAAGTCCCAACTGACTCAACTCAAAATTCCCAAGTATCAATGCAAAAGAAGAAAAACCTTTTGACTTGTTGGATTTTCCCAACCTCTCAACTCAATTCCCAAATATCAAAGCAAAAAAAAAAAAAAAATAAAAAGCTCGCCTGACTGCAATGATAAATTTTCCCGCTGCCCCCTGCCCCCTTATCGGTACGTCCGTGCCTCCAATAATTTGGCAGTTGGCAAATTTTGAAACTGTTCATTTGAATTTTTCATTTTCTAAGAACGTTGGTTCGTTTTTTTGTTTATTTTTTTTTTTTTCAATTAAAAATATTTTAACTAAAAAATCGGCAAATTTAAAAAAATTTTATTTTTAGTTAAAGTAAAAAATGTTTGTCTGCAAATTTTCCTTCTCCCCCCCCCCAACTGAAAGTCGTTTCGTCTCTGTATACCAGAGCACAGTGAGAAACAAACATACGAAGGAAGAATTTCCAATGTTAATATCTTGAAAGGTGAATCTTCAATGTAAGATACAAACAGGGCTTTTAAAACTATTTGCGCGCTGTAACCTTTACTCAAAATTAGATTCAGCTGTAACTTACCAGTCTGGAAGGCGATACAGTGGAATGAAACTTTTGTCCACCTCAATTGTCTGTCACCTTCGACAATATAGCTTCCGCGATTTGTGGTTTACAGGATCATCTGCAACAGTGATTCGATACCGCTGTGTTCACTGTATTATTTGATTCCTCCTCCTCAGCTTCAACACCGCTGTATATCTAATTCAATTATACAGAAACAGATCAGCTAGAAGTATTATTGTCACTCGGTGTTTGTTCATGAAAATATCAACAGGTGCTCACCAAAGAGGAAATAGAATTATCGTTTTGTTCGTCCTCGTTATCACGGAATGCTGTCGTTATAATATCTTCTTGGATTTCTTCTCATCCCTCCATGTTCATAAGTAAATTGTTTTTCACTCACCTCATCGATTTCTTTTACTTGAAGATTGCTCGTCGTCGGCTGCTCCTTCCTTTCCGGAATGTTATGCTATAATATAACCAAATGTCCTCAAATTGGTACTTGTCTCACGAATACACATGTAAGTGCCGTATTTTACATGAAAATAAACTTTGGAAGTTTTCTAATAGGGTGATGAGAATCGCTTAAGATAGGATCTAGCAACTTACCAGTAAAGATCGAGTAGTCCGTTTAATAAATTTTCCACTTCTGGGATCGTAATACAATTCTTCTCTTCTCGTCTCTTGGTCCATTTTTTTCTACCATCCATCTCTGCAATGGAGCACCAAGAATTACCAACATATATGCCGCGTACCATAAATCGAAAAATGCCAAACAATATAATAACACGTAACTGAGATTAACTTACCTATTCACAAATAATTAATTTGTAGTTTCAGAGAGATAACACAAGACGAACGTTATACGTTAATCGTGCCGACCTGCCGAACTGATCGTTATTTTTAAAAGTTGTAAACACAAACAGAAACGACAAATCTTTTAACTTTACACGGCAGGTGGCAGCTGTGTAGGCGTTGAATCGGGATTCACGGTACTGTACGCTCATAAGCGCAAATTATGAAATTTACATTCGTTTTACGGATACGTAGAACTGTGGTATTACAACTACGAAAATTAGTTCGCGGACCTTACCACTACTCCTGCATAATATTTTCGTATAATTTGTACATGTAGTAGTTCAGTGGACTTGCGCATATTCACGCCAGCTCTGCGCCGACGTAAAACAGTTTTGGTAATGAAAAATGTTCAACGGGTAAGCTTAGCATTTGAGCAAATGCTCAGCATTTTCCAAATTCATACTCGTTTTATCTGTATAAATGAGAAAACGATTGAAAAAATGAGAAAATGCTCGGGAAAATGAGAAAATGCTTGGGAAAATGCTCAGTCATTATTTTTATGCTTTCCCGAGCATTTGCTCATTGAGCATATTTAAATGAGAAAATGCTTGGAAAAATGCTCATTATTTTAATGCCTGGCTGATCATTTGCTCATTGAGCATATGCTCAAATTTTGGAGCATTTACTCAATGAGCATATGCTGAGAATATTGTCAAAATGCTCAGCATTTAAAAAAATTAGCATATTCTCATTTCCATTGCTATAATCTGGTTCCATTTTGCAAAAATTCAATTTTTTGGGTTCCAGTTCTGGTTCTGGTTCCTTGTAATTATTCAGGTTCCAGTTGGTTCTGGTTCCAGTTCCCAGTCCCTGTTTTTTTTCAAACCAATTTTATTCTTGTTGTGTGTGCTCTACACTATCACGACTATCACTATCACTCCACATATATTATTTGGACGCTGGTCAACAAAAGGAAACCAACTAACATTTGAGGAGTTATCTGTCCAAAGAGCCCCTGTACCCTGTAAGTAGGGATGTGCCTTGGAAAGAAATTTCTAAATTTTTCCAAATAAATGTCTTTCCGGAAAGAAATAATGGAAATTTATGGAAACTTTGGAAATTTTCAAATTTTTGTATGAAAACACTCTTTTTCATGTACACACCTTCTTTGATGGAAATCTGCCATTAAATTAAGATTAAAGTTGTCGTAACTATCTTTTGTTCTCGAGTTGAGTGTAAAACTGTGGAAGTAGTTCTCGATTAAATCTCATTCAACAATAATCAAGGGAGTTTTATGTCAAAAAATTCTCCAATACTTATGAATTCAACTGAACTAATTAAATTCCAGTATAGTAGCTAGGAAATAGAATAGGTACAAATTGATTCTTCAAGTCTTCACTTGGTACTTATTTTTGTGAAATAATTTTAATAAATGATAATAATTTGTATTATTCTCTCTCATGAACAATTAGAATGTCTAGAATGTACAATATACGAGAATAATAATAATTATCAGTTAGACTTTTTATGTGGTGGTAGCTAGTAGTACACTTAGGATAGGATCAGGAAAAAATATGAATTCCAAGAATATATACATCAAACATCATCTTCTAAAATGTTCTCAAGCTTATTACAGATTGTCTTGAATTCATCAGTGAGAAAACCCTAAAAGAAAGAAAAATGGAAATTTTGGAAAGAAATAGGTACCAGATATTATATTTCTTTCCAACAATTTCTTACTTTTCCAAGTAATATTTCCAAGGCACATCCCTACCTGAAAGCAATGATGAAATTATTAAGAATACTGTTTATTCGCGCAACTAGCGTATTTCAGTGATGGTGCAGCAAAGTTCCAAAAATAAAATGACTAGCCAACAATAACATATGCAACATTGCCGGCATCGGATTCGAATCGGGCTGTCAGCATGATAATATTCAGGGAATGGGAACCCAATCAATTTTTGTTTGGGTTCCGGTTCCAAACTTGAACATCTTTTGGGTTCCGGTACTGGTTCCGTTTCCACAAGGCACATTTTTTCGGGTTCTGGTTCCTCTGATAATAATCAGGTTCTACTTCCGGTTCCTACAATGACTCATGAAGTCATGATTCACAAAGGCCTCTTCAGAAGTCAAAACAGCAACGTTAATGTTTCCTTTTATTTACTAAGCATACTGGAACTGGAACCTGACTATTAGGAACCTGAAAAATTATTTGGGTTCTGGTTCTGGTTCCGATTCCTTGCAATAGTTCGGGTTCCAGTCAGTTCCAGTTCCCAGTACCGGATTATATTTCGACTCATTTCGACTAACTCCAAGCAAAGTTGGCTGCAGCCAGCAATGGCATTCCGTTATAAATAACGTTATTCATAACGTTAAAATAATGTTATAACGATATAGCAATACATTTTTTGTTGGAAATTTCATTATAAATTTTCATAGTTTTCTAAATATTTTTGAAGGCTCAACTATTGGAGGAGCCAGGGAGGCAAAATGCAAAATGCAAAAATAAAAGAAAAAGCATCCATAATTTCTTTCAAAAACCCTTCATTTTTTATTCCTTTATATGAACGTTATCAGAACATTATCATAACGTAATGAAACAAAAATTTATAGTAACGTTATAACGTTACTGAAACAAGAAGAAACCATTCCATTATGCCATCAGGCCATCACCATCACTAGCTAGTGCTACAGTCCTACAGCAATGCTGTCAACCTCAGTGTAAATGCACCATGAACGATGATTCAATTCGCTAGTGTAAACAACGCTTAAAGGAGCCGAAGTCACACAGTGGGGAAAGTGAAGAGGGACCAACAAAAAGTAAACATAACCACCGGACTCGATGATGATAGCAAATTACATCCGCTGTTCGTAGTTTGTACTAATCCATGGCAACAAATAATGCAAAGCGTGAGTGTTTATCTTGTCTTGATAAGCAATTTAATTGGTATTGCTGATAATTTTTATAATTTTATTAACTTTTGTCTCGGTATTCTCTCTTCAGTCTTCGCTAGTATTTTTCCACTTCTTAATCAAATTTATATGTAGTTCTATGGAAGCACAAAACCGTTTTATCATTGTAACTTTACCAGTTGTTTGAATCATTATCAAAATAAGAATTCCTTCAAGTATTAAGGGAATTCGAAGTTCGTTTCACGCTTCTACCATTTAAATTTGGTGCATTTAATAATTTATATAGTTGCGTAAGTTTATTTATTGTGATATTAATGGTATATACGGGATAAGAGAAAACTCGATGCATCTGTTACTGAAAGGTTTATAAACTTTTATTTTAATATTTTGGAAATTTACTTGCAAGTCTTTTAATATTATAAGTAGGTAAGTTATTTTCTGTAAATGTGGAAAATCAAATTTTTGCTGGTGATGTTTTTCAAGACTTACGTTGTAATCAACTTTGGCGCATTGATTGGGTGCCGGTGTGAGCAGAGATGAGCTGTGGAAATGTTTCCAAGATATCCATTCGAAAAGTTTTTAGAAATTTCAATTTATAATGCATTTTTAACTTTTTGTTGACATTTTCCCGGAAAAACTGTAGATGCTCTTTGTCATATAAATGGATAATATGATTTCCAATTATTTTTATTTTTCTGTCATAAATGCGCAGTTCTAGCCCTGAGAGGAATGTTGTCTACAGATTTGAAATTAGTGCCGTACAATCTTGCCATAGGGACTAAATAATGAAGGAATGTATTTATCGCGCCCCCTCCCCCGGATAGAAAGGAGTATTTCACAAATGGGACCATTTAGAATCAGTATGACTAGAATTCGCCTACTTCTCCATCAGCGCGACGAGCCGGTTAGAAAATTGGCAGTAAGAGAGTACCTTAAGTCTAAAAATTTCAATGAAAATACCTAATCTGTTTTTATTCCTGCATTGTATTAAATGGCCAAATTCACATGATGACATGAAAAATGTTCAGAATGGGCCTATTCCTGAATGCTTTATTCGCAAATGGGAAAATAATGGATAAATGATATTATTTTTCATGTTTTTCATTCATTCAGCATCTCTTAAACGTAGCACACACGCCTGTTTCCATTTTTCCATGGGTACCCTTTTCCCGATGTTTTCTATGGGGTGTAGTTCCAACGTGTGCAGCAGATAGCTCTTTGGTATTTGGTTTTGAACAGGAGGCCTGAGTGGTAGATGTGTGTAAGCCGGGTTTCTTGCAACGACTGACTATGTTAATTGACATCCTGTTTGATATCAGTTTGAATATGTATAGGTACATAGTTTGTCACTTCGAGGAAATTGACTTGATCACTATTGCACTCTGAGAACCTCAACTGCAGACTAGCCAGCAAACGGCGAATTCTGCAATCTCACTAGTTGTCCTTTGCTTAGAGGAGCAGTAGCCGCAAAAACTCTTACTTGCTGGAACTGGAGCTGGGGCCCGAAAAAAAGTATTTATCAGACACAAAGCTAGAGTCTATTAGGCAACTTTTCATTAACTTACAAAATAGTTGTTCAATTTTTTTCTTCTTTTTTTTTTAGGAGGGGAGGGGTAGTGCAAATGAAACTTCGTATCCCTTAATTTTTTTTATTGGAGGAGGAAGTATAATGTACCTTTGTATTGCCCTTCCTCTCCTCACCATTGCGACGTTACTGCAGCAGAAGATGACAAATACGGCAATATCAAAAAATGAAAACTTCATTAAAAAATTGGGTGGGTGCGGAAGGTACGGGGGAGGCTTCCATGGATATTTAAATCGCCCGTATTCGGAGAAATATGTATTGCAAAATTGAAGCATTAGACGATAGAATTAAAAACACGAGGACTATTTGCCAGTTTATTTACTTCTTACGTTTCTTAAATTCGAAAATAGCTTCTATATACCTATTTAGCAAAAACTAATTCCCAATTGGAAACTCTTAGAAGTTGACCTATTTTGCTCATCGATATCAGTAGAAAACCAACATTTTTGGAGCTGACAAAATCAACATTTTTAAACTTTGCAACCCCAATATTTTCTAATGGAAAAACAATAAAATTAGAACCTCCTTCTTATTCCTCACAAAATCAGTTCCTCGCACCTCTTAGTTCGCACATAATTTTATTTGTTCCTTGGAAAAATATAACTTTTTTTTTATGTTATACATTTTTTGACATTTTTCTTTTCCTCTCGTTTCCGTTTTAAATAAAAACCTTTTTAAAACTTTCTTTCATTTTTTTTTTTAAATTTCTATCTATGCTATTATATTGTTGGATGAAACCCATAAAATAACTCATGACAGTTTTTCAACTTTCATCTCAATCCCCCCCCCACCCTCCCACGAAAATTAAAAAACATGGATGTAGCTTTGAGGTAACCTACTTACGGACCATTGAATTAACTATTTCCGGAACTTTAGAATCCAACTAAATTGTTGATTATTATTATTATTATTATTATTATTTTTTTTTTTTCAATTATGGACACTGAATTAGTTCTAATAATGAATATGCCCGCCCAGTCGCCCACATTGTAGCACCGATATGAAAATGCATGTAAAAATGTTGTCTTTTTTCAGTGCCAGGATGTCAAAACCATTAGTTTTCATGACACACAGTGATTTTCCAAGTATTGCTCTCAAGTTACTTCAAGAAAGGTTAGTAGGTAATTGATAATATTTCTTATTTCATTGAGAGTGAACCCAGTTTTCAATTCGGAATTATATAACTGGCGTTTCTCACTTACTTGAACCTTGATTCGCACCAATAATTTCAGATTTATTGTCAAAGTTTGGCCCTCTGGAGAAGCTCTCACAAATGCCAAGCTCTGCGAAAATGTGAAAGGCGTCTTCGGCATTTATTGTTATCCGAGCAACAGGATAAGTACTGCTGTGATCGATGCCGCAGGTGAGCATTACTGTTGAGTACATGTACGAAGAACTTAGCTTAATGAAATGTTATTGGTATTAGTGAAGTAACTTATTATATCCTTTTTAGGTCCCAGTTTAAAAGTAGTGAGCACGGTTTCCGTTGGTTATGATCATTTAGATGTGCATGAACTAAAATCACGTGGAATTAGGATAGGTTATACCCCAGATGTTTTGACTGAAGCCACTGCAGAGATGGGTATCGCCCTACTTCTGGCCGTTTCTCGACGTGTTGTTGAATCCTACCAACTGGTGCTGAGGTAATTTCCTGGTACATACAAACATTTCCTCCTCTGCATGTATTTATCGTTACAGGAGTACATTTCCCCCCTTATTCCTACTAATGACGCTGGAGTTGGGAGACTCTTGTCCTCTCACTCTTGAAGTGAGGGGGGCACTAGCACCATTTTGCTTCTCAGTTTCAACGAAGGAAATTCTAAAAATGAGAGTTTGCTTACACGAAACAGTATGTAACCGTGCAAATAAGGCGGATGCCCATTTCTCCTCAAATCGGAGCCTGAAAAATGTTTAATTACGTTCACAATTGAGGCGGGTGATAAAGTTCCTTTCTCAGGGTATCGTTGCATAATATGGTTGGTTATCCTCAATTGTTCTGAAATTTTAGACGTAGCACTCGGGTTTCAATACTCACCCATCCCCAACATTCACATTAATTAGGATTGCATTTCCATATTTCCAGAAGAATAGAATAAAAAAAAAATTTTCTTCCGGTGCCTCTGTTTTCTTTTCATTGTCACCATTTAGTTCGAGGGAAGGAGAAGAAAATGAAGGCCAAAACCTGTATGGTCGTAGTAATGACAATGTCGGTTTAATTTTAGACAAGAATGGACGAAAACTAGCTGGACACCGCAGTGGTTGTGTGGTCAAGGGCTTGAAAATTCAACCGTTGGAATTGTCGGCGGTGGTCGGATCGGGTATTCAGTCGCAAGAAAAGTGAACGCTTTTAATATTAAAAGATTACTGTATTACAGTAGGACGGTAAAACCAGATTGTAAGATTTTTCAGTATTGTTTGCCAATACTAATAACGGTATATCTAATTAGCTCTGTTTCGGATATGGTTCCTCTCCTTTATTTGACCGAAAAATGCGACTGACTACGCGCTTCTCATGCTATTTGTTCAAATGTCGATTGAGATAATTCGATAATCCTAACTAAATTATTTTATGACGATGCAGTCGCTGCTCTTGGTGGTCAGCTAACATCAGTCGACGAACTAGTGAAAGAATGTGATTTTATCGTCGTTACCATAGCATACAACGAAGACACTAAATGCATCATCAGTAGAGACAGAATAAATTGTATGAAGCCTAATGCTATATTTGTTAATATTTCTCGAGGAGGTAAGTACTCTGAACTGAATATGACTCACGTATATTGTAATAATTCGACTCTATGTTTTTCAAAAGAAAAATCGTATTTGGCTTCTAATGATGAAAAGTGAAGGACTTGAATTTAATCTGGATGAGGCTTTTATAATGGCATAGCACGTCTCTGTTCATATGATAATGAAATGAAAAATAGCCATGATATGTTCCAGCAACTGTAGATGAGAAAGCATTAATTGAAGCGTTAAAAAACAAGAAAATAGCTGGTGCTGGTTTAGATGTAACCGACCCGGAGCCTATAGAGCCAGATAATCCTTTATTGAAATTGGATACCGTTGGTAAGGGCACACTATACGTGTTTAATCTATTTCTACTTTAATGAAGGAATTATAAAAATGTCTTAGTTTTGTTCATTCAATTTTAGTTGTGACACCTCATACTGGAAGTGCCACCTATGGAGCTCGTGCAGCTATGGCAGCATTAGGTGCAAATAACATAATTGCTGTATTAGATGGTACGCAAATGCCTGCAGAAGTGACTAAGTAAATTTCATCTTCTGGGCAGTAATCAGGAGACCAGTGTGATCTTGAGGTTGAAAATAATTTTTGGTCTGTGATGTTGTGATATGATTTGTTTTTGAACCGTATCTACTTTGTTTGTACTCGTTCTCTAAAATCTTAGTGGCATTTGAAGAATTTTTTTTTACTCAGTTTACTGTATAATTATATGATTCTGAACTGTGTCGACTTCGTTTCTCTTTTCCTTTGACTACCGTTATGTTTATATTCCGTTCATGTCGCCATGCTCTTTAGATTTCAAAATCGCATTATAAGACAAACATATACCTATATGCAGTCTCGGGGCAAGCGATTAAGAAATTCACTTGGCAGGATCAGTAGAGGGCAAAGGCGAACATTCCCCTTCTTTTGTCTGAAGTCTTATTTTTATACCTACAAGCAGGCCCGTAGCCAGTCATCTCCGATAGGGGGTGCTGACTGTTTGCCAATGGGGGGGGGGCTAGAGAATACATATAGTATACATATAATGTGAAAGTTTCCTTGGTAAAATCCTGGCTACGCCACTGTTGTCGGTTTCTATGGCGAGCGTCAAAGGATGAAAACGAAACCTGAATGGACGACTAATGCAGCTCCAACGAAGTTTTCTCGCGAATGTATCGCAAGTGTACGCGGCTGCTCGGGTCTCGGGAGTCTAGCCTCGTTGTCTAAACAGACTCGGGTAACTTAGCGAGAGTGCACTGGGACCATTACATAAAAATCCCATTCCCAATTAAAGAGTTCCAAATTAGTTAACCGAGTTTTTGTTCTAAATTTTAAAATCTTTCTGTGATATTAATCATCTGTATCCCTTCTTTCTTTCTCGTTCTGCGTAATGATGATTTTTCTTAATGGTGGTATCTTTGCCTGGGGGGGGGGGCTCAAGATACCTTTAGACGGGGCTTAGCCCGAGCTTGCCCCCCCCCCGTGGTTACGGGGCTGCACACACAAGCCACATCTTGTCTACAAGTCACCAGGCAAGAAAACAATCTTTACGCTATAGGTACTTTACGTAATGCAACAGGGTTTTGGTTTTTGGTTTTCAATTTTGAAATTCCAAAACATCAAACATCATTCATCACGTTCACTGCAGCATGTATAGGGTCTAAGCCAATATAGGATTTGCTTAGCAAAACCGCAATCCCTCACAACATGGAAAACTGATGTAACAGGATGACTACGAAAACGCTGTCCTTCTTAATTGTCGCCTCTTTTATCGCCCCCTGAGCTCCAAATTATAGTCTTAGCCCTCCGTTTAAAATTATCTGACAGCATCAAGACGCAACAACAGAGGAGGCAGTTTCTTTCTTAACTAATCTTATATCCTTGGTCTCATTCCTATGATTCCCACAAGCTGTCACAAAAGAAAATAAAAGGTGAACTTGCTAAAGTTATACCTTACTTTTCTTTTTCTCGCCGATTTCCATTTAAAGAAAATGCGCTACTTGATTATTGTTGCTAAGGTTCTATCTATAATTTTCTATTACAGGAAATTATGACATAATCACAACAGAAATTAAACCCCAAATAGATGTATTTATACTCACAACAGTAAATGTGAACAGCTATGTGCTTATACATTTACATAAACTTAAGATTTAAAAAAAAAATCACATGATTATAATTCAATAGAATACATAATATTAAGTATAGTTATACCATAAAATATAGATAATGAATCCTAATTATGAAATTAATTTACACGTTATGAACAGTACGTCGACATATTTATTGCAGTATTTGTAAAGAAAATATTAGAAATGCTCTCTTTTTAGGGTGGGGGAGGGGGTGGGGGAAATTACATTGTTGTGGCTGAAATTATTCTGTTTACATCGAATAATTCACAATATGATTTCAAGTTTAATTATACTAAGGCATCAATAATGCAAATCTCTGAAGCATTAGTACCTATACGCGAACATAATTTTTTGTTTACATATTTCCATCTACTGGATGCTCTTGTGAAACACTGATGAAAGTTTTCTCTTTCACGGCATCTGGTAAGTGGAACCAGTAGTTACTAAGACAACAAGATGATGTTTGCATGTACTTATTTTCACTTAAATCTTTCTTGTTCAGCTATATTATCATATGTTTATACAAGTGTGTCGAAAAGTGCACAACTTGCGAAGTGAGGAGTCTGTTTCACTGCAAGTTTTTTCAGTTGTTTTACACGTCATGTCATTAGTCGGTACCTGAGATCAAGATATCAAGAGTTATGATAATGAAATATTGTGATATTCTGATATGCCTATATTGCCTGTGAATTGCCCCTACCAAGAGATGTAAAATGGCGGATGTCAATGCTCGGGTATTTCTGGGAGCTCTATCCAGACCTGTGGCGCGCTATAGTCTTTTTCAAATAAGAAACAACTTTTCTCGGCTGGTGGGGAAAGGTGTAGAAATAGGAACTTTCCAATGGAGTGGGCGGAATCTGGTGGCTTTTTCATGAACCACACGTTATCATCAATAATGAACAACAACAGTGAAGCAGGATACTTCGTCAATTTTACATTACTGTTTCACAGTTGGATGTTGGACGCTGTTCAACAAAAGGGAACCAACTAACATTTGTTAAAAAAATGAGTTGTTATTAGTATCGTTGGAAAGAGCGTAAAACGTAGAATTTTTTTAAATTTGGCCCCGATTCAAAAATGAGTACTCACAATCACATTGAAAAAAGCTTATCGTTATCAGTAAATGCAATGCCATATAGTTTCTATGGTCTGGTCCAGTTAAGAAATATAACTGGCTACCCGCAATACACATTGATAGCATGGCCATTGTGAAGTTCGAGGGGAAGGACGAGTTCAAGAAAACGTTGTTAGTGCCATGAAAAAAATATGTTTCTTAATTGGACCAGACTACATGGCTCTTGAATTTCAAATCACGTGTTCTCAAAAAGCGGATTTTGCTAGTTGGTTCCCCTTTGCTGAACAGCGTCTAGTTTTCCACGAGAATTTATTATGTTAGAACTTTTTATTCGTAAAAATTACTTAATTAATTATTTATTCATGATGATTCATGCTGTGGACGTAATAAAACGCGTTGATTGTACTGACCAAAGTCGTGACGAAACTATAAGAAAAGAGGAAGAACTAAAATCTTAACTACTCTGTGCAAACTAAATAATGTAAAAATGCACATTAATTTGGTCCTGCTTCACTGATGTGAGTATACCTAGAGCGAGTAGCGATCTGACTTGTGTAGTCTCCCAGTATACCTGTTACCTGGTACTGGTCGATACCTTGTATAGGACGCGAATAAAGATGTATGTGTGAGGAGAAACCGAGTTCCGCCACTGATAAGTTCTATAGAAACACAAAACCTTTTTATCATTGTAACTTTACCAGTTGTTTGAATCATTCACGCTTCTACCATTTAAATTCGGTGCATTTAATAATTTATATAGTTGCGTAAGTTTATTTATTGTGATATTAATGGTATATACGGGATAAGAGAAAACTCGATGCATCTGTTACTGAAAGGTTTATAAACTTTTATTTTAATATTTTGGAAATTTACTTGCAAGTCTTTAAATATTATAAGTAAGTTATTTTCTATAAATGTGGAAAATCAAATTTTTGCTCCTGATGTTTTTCAAGACTTACATTGTAATCAACTTTGGCGCATTGATTGGGTGCCGGTGTGAGCAGAGATGAGCTGTGGAAATATTTTCAAGATATCCATTCGAAAAGTTTTTAGAAATTTCAATTTATAATGCATTTTTAACTTTTTGTTGACATTTTCCCGGAAAAACTGCAGCTGCTCTTTTCCATATAAATGGATAATATGATTTCCAATTATTTTCCCGATGTTTTCTATGGGGTGTAGTTCCAACTTGTGCAGCGGATAGCTCTTTGGTATTTGGTTTTGAACAGGAGGCCTGAGTGGTAGATGTGTTTAAGCCGGGTTTCTTGCAGCGACTGACTATGTTAACTGACATCCTGTTTGATATCAGTTTGAATATGTATAGGTACATAGTTTGTCACTTCAAGGAAATTGACTTGATCACTATTGCACTCTGAGAACCTCAACTGCAGACTAGCCAGCAAACGGCGAATTCTGCGATCTCACGGGTCAGTTGTCTTTTGCTTAGAGGAGCCGTAGCCGCAAAAACTCTTACTTGCTGGAACTGGAGCTGGGGCCCGAAAAAAAGTATTTTAATGAAATATGAACGGAAAATGGCACATTTCTGCGAAATTTTAGGTTTCGAAAATCGTCCATTTTTGTACAGCTGGTTTTAGCAGACAATTTTGTTTTCCGTGAGCTATAACTGCTTTCGAAAATCGTGTCTCACATTTTTCGAAACTCGTCACGCATATTACCGGTCGAGTTCCTTCCAATTTTCTATCCTCGCACTTAATGCTGCTCCATTTCGTTCGTCTGCTCAATTTCGTTCATCGGGTACTTCTGAGCGGTCACCCATCCAAGTACTAACCACGTTCGATGTGTGCTTAACTTCATTCATTCTGTACGAACCTATGTATTCTGCATGCTACGGCGACTCACGACGGAGAAGGCGTTAATGATTGTATTCGTAGGTGAATTCATATTATGACGAAATAGACACGTTGTTATCACACGTTCTCGCTTTGTATGATGAAATGACCGAATTGAATTAATTGAATCAAAATGGCCGAACGCCGTGGAGCGAAGAATTCTCATTCACGTTATATTCATATTATTACGTTTGTCGTTTATCATTTTTCTTTTTTTTTGTTATTATAAGAATTAAAAAGGATTAATTAATTTTTCCGTTCATATTTCATTAAAATATGGTACGTATCAGTGTTATAAAGTAACCGATTCCCTCGTACGATTGCGTCACTCGCTGCGCTCGCTCCGCAAGCCTCGTACTCGGAAATCGGTTACTTTCTGCCACTGATACGTAATATACTATATCAGACACAAAGCTAGAGTCATTTAGGCAACTTTTCATTAACTTACAAAATAGTTGTTCAATTTTTTCTTCTTCTTTTTTTAAGAGGGGAGGGGTAGTGCAAATGAAACTTGGTATCCCTTAATTTTTTTTATTGGAGGAGGAAGTATAATGTACCTTTGTATTGCCCTTCCTCTCCTCGCCATTGCGACGTTACTGCAGCAGATGACGAATACGGCAATATGAAAATATGAAAACTTCATTAAAAAACTGGGGGGTGTGGAAGGTACGGGGGAGGCTTCCATGGATATTTAAATCGCCCTTATTCGGAGAAATATGTATTGCAAAATTGAAGCATTAGACGATAGAATTAAAAACACGAGAACTATTGGCCAGTTTAAATACTTCTTACGTTTCTTAAATTCGAAAAATAGCTTCTATATACCTATTTAGCAAAAACTAATTCCCAGTTGGAAACTCTTAGAAGTTGACCTATTTGCTCATCGATATCAGTAGAAAACCAACATTTTTGGAGCTGACAAAATCAACATTTTTACACTTTGCAACCCCAATATTTTCTAATGGAAAAACAATAAAATTAGAACCTCCTTCTTATTCCTCACAAAATCAGTTCCTCGCACCTCTTAGTTCGCATATAATTTTATTTGTTCCTTGGAAAAATATAACTTTTTTTTATGTTATACATTTTTTGACATTTTTCTTTTCCTCTCGTTTCCGTTTTAAATAAAAACCTTTTTAAAACTTTCTTTAATTTTTTATTAAAATTTCTATCTATGCTATTATATTGTTGGATGAAGCCCATACAATAACTCATGACAGTTTTTCAACTTTCATCTCAATCCCCCCCCCCCTTCTCCCATGAAAATAAAAAACATGGGTGTAGCTTTGAGGTAACCTACTTACAGACCATTGAATTAACTATTTCCGGAACTTTATAATCCAACCAAATTGTTGATTATTATTATTATTATTATTATTATTATTTTTCCCTTCAATTATGGACACTGAATTAGTTCTAATAATGAATATGCCCGCCCAGTCGCCCACATTGTAGCATCGATATGGAAATGCATGTAAAAATGTTGCCTTTTTTCAGTGCCAGGATGTCAAAACCATTAGTTTTCATGACACACAGTGATTTTCAAAGTATTGCTCTCAAGTTACTTCAAGAAAGGTTAGTAGGTAATTGATAATATTTCTTATTTCATTGAGAGTGAACCCAGTTTTCAATTCGGAATTATATAACTGGCGTTTCTCACTTACTTGAACCTTGATTCGCACCAATA
Source organism: Acanthococcus lagerstroemiae (assembly GCA_031841125.1). Classification (NCBI taxonomy): domain Eukaryota; kingdom Metazoa; phylum Arthropoda; class Insecta; order Hemiptera; family Eriococcidae; genus Acanthococcus; species Acanthococcus lagerstroemiae. Next base: position 70,611,271 of record CM063107.1, read on the forward strand.
ATTTCAGATTTATCGTCAAAGTTTGGCCCTCTGGAGAAACTCTCACAAATGCCAAGCTCTGCGAAAATGTGAAAGGCGTCTTCGGCATTTATTGTTGTCCGAGCAACCGGATAAGTAGTGCTGTGATCGATGCCGCAGGTGAGCATTACTGTTGAATACATGTATGAAGAACTTAGCTTGATGAAATGTTATTGGTATTAGTGAAGTATCTTATTATATCCTTTTTAGGTCCCAGTTTAAAAGTAGTGAGCACGGTCTCCGTTGGTTATGATCATTTAGATGTAAATGAACTAAAATCGCGTGGAATTAGGATAGGTTATGCCCCAGATGTTTTGACTGAAGCCACTGCAGAGATGGGTATCGCCCTACTTCTGGCCGTTTCTCGACGTGTTGTTGAATCCTACCAACTGGTGCTGAGGTAATTTCCTGGTACATACAAACATTTCCTCCTCTGCATGTATTTATCGGTACAGCAATACATTTCCCCCCTTATTCCTACTAATGACGCTGAAGTAGGGAGACTCTTGTCCTCTCACTCTTGAAGTGAGGGGGGCACTAGCACCATTTTGCTTCTCAGTTAGACGAAGGAAATTCTAAAAATGAGAGTTTGCTTACACGAAACAGTATGTAACCGTGCAAATAAGGTGGATGCCCATTTCCCTTCAAATCGGAGCCTGAAAAATGTTTAATTACATTCACAATTGAGGCGGTTGATAGAGTTCCTTTCTCAGGGTATCGTTGCATAATATGGTTGGTTATCCTCAATTTTTCTGAAATTTTAGACGTACCACTCGGGTTTCAATACTCACCCACCCCCAACATTCACATTAATTAGGATTGCATTTCCATATTTCCAGAAGAATAGAATAAAAAACCAATTTTCTTCCCGTGCCTCTGTTTTCTTTTCATTGTCACCATTTAGTTCGAGGGAAGAAGAGGAAAATGAAGGCCAAAACCTGTATGGTCGTAGTAATGACAAAGTCGGTTTAATTTTAGACAAGAATGGACGAAAACTAGCTGGACACCGCAGTGGTTGTGTGGTCAAGGGCTTGAAAATTCAACCGTAGGAATTGTCGGCGGTGGTCGGATCGGGTATTCCGTCGCAAGAAAAGTGAACGCTTTTAATATTAAAAGATTACTGTATTACAGTAGGACGGTAAAACCAGATTGTAAGATTTTTCAGTATTTTTTGCCAATACTAATAACGGTATATCTAATTAGCTCTGTTTCGGATATGGTTCCTCTCCTTTATTTGACCGAAAAATGCGACTACGCGCTTCTCATGCTTTTTGTTCAAATTTCGATTGAAATAATTCGATAATCCTAACTAAATTATTTTGTGACGATGCAGTCGCTGCTCTTGGTGGTCAGCTAACATCAGTCGACGAACTAGTGAAAGAATGTGATTTTATCATCGTTACCATAGCATTAAACGAAGACACTAAATGCATTATCAGTAGAGACAGAATAAATTGTATGAAGCCTAATGCTATATTTGTTAATATTTCTCGTGGAGGTAAGTACTCTGAACTGAATATGACTCGCGTATATTATAATAATTTGACTCTATGTTTTTCAAAAGAAAAATCGTATTTGGCTTCTAATGATGAAAAGTGAAGAACTTGAATTTAATCTGGATGAGGCTTTTATAATGACATAGCACGTCTCGGTTCATATGATAATGAAATGAAAAATAGCCATGATATGTTCCAGCAACTGTAGATGAGAAAGCATTAATTGAAGCGTTACAAAACAAGAAAATAGCTGGTGCTGGTTTAGATGTAACCGACCCGGAGCCTATAGAGCCAGATAATCCTTTATTGAAATTGGATACCGTTGGTAAGGGCACACTATACCTGTTTAATCTATTTCTACTTTAATGAAGGAATTGTAAAAATGTCTTAATTTTGTTCATTCAATTTTAGTTGTGACACCTCATATTGGTGGAAATGCCGCCTCTGGAGCTCCTGCAGCTATGGCAGCATTAGGTGCAAATAACATAATTGCTGTATTAAATGGTACGCAAATGCCTGCAGAAGTGACTAAGTAAATTTCATCTTCTGGGCAGTAATCAGGAGACCAGTGTGACCTTGAGGTTGAAAATGATTTTTGGTCTGTGATGTTGTGATATGATTTGTTTTTGAACCGTATCTACTTTGTTTGTACTCGTTCTCTAAAACCTTAGTGGCATTTGAAGAATTTTTTTTTACCCAGTTTACTGTATAATTTTATGATTCGGAACTGTGTTGGCTTCGTTTCTCTTTTCCTTTGACTACCTTTATTTTTATATTCCGTTCATGTCGCCATGCTCTTTAGATTTCAAAATCGCATTATAAGACAAACATATACCAATGCATTCGCTGAGCAAGCGATTAAGAAATTCACTTGGCAGGATCGGTAGAGGGCAAAGGGGAACACTCCCCTTCTTTTGTCTGAAGTCTTATTTTTATACCTATAAGCAGGCCCGTAGCCAGTCATCTGCGATAGGGGGTGCTGACTGTTTGCTAATGGGGGGGGGGGCTAGAGAATACATATAGTATACATATAATGTGAAAGTTTCCTTGGTAAAATCCTGGCTATGCCACTGTTGTCGGTTTCTATGGCGAGCGTCAAAGGATGAAAACGAAACCTGAATGGACGACTAATGCAGCTCCAACGAAGTTTTCTCGTAAATGTATCGCAAGTGTACACGCACGGCTGCTCGGGTCTCGGGAGTCTAGCCTCGTTGTCTAAACAGACTCGGGTAACTTAGCGAGAGTGTACCGGGACCATTACATAAAAATCCCATTCCCAATTTAAGAGTTCCAAATTAGTTAACCGAGTTTTTGTTCTAAATTTTAAAATCTTTCTGTGATATTAATCACACTACTGAACAAAATGAAATTTTTTGTTTGCACAACGTATTTGAGGAGGTGATTCTTGAGTACTTTTCAACGCTGAATACAGTGCCGACGGCCGTTTTTCTCTATCACGTCTAGTTTTTCTGATCAAAAACTATAAAAAATTCAACTAAATATGTTCAAAAAAAGGTTTAGGAACTGAATGTGGTCATACTGATTCGTGTTGTTGTGTGTTGCGGTCGTGTGTAGTGGTGTGTGTATTCCCTCTGTTTGTATTCTGTTATTGTGGTTTGATAACACTGATAATATCAGTCAGTAATACCGCTTATTCCAATGCAAAAACAAAATGGAAACGAATTTCAGTCGTCCAGAACTCCGAATTGTGACGTGATAGAGAAAAATGGGTCGCAGTATCGTGTTCAGCGTTAAAAAGTACCTCAGAATCACCTGTCGAAATGCATTGTGCAAAATAGTTGTTCAGTAGTGTTATCTGTATCCCTTCTTTCTTTCTCGTTCTGCATAATGATGATTTTTCTTAATGGTCGTATCTTTGCCTAGGGGGGGGGGGATCAAGATATCTTTAGACAGAGAATAGCTCCAGCTTGTCCCCCCCCCCATGGCTACGGTGCTGCACACAAGCCACATCTTGTCTACAAGTCACCAGGCAAGAAAACCATCTTTACGCTATAGGTACATTACATAATGCAACAGGGTTTTAGTTTTTTGTTTCAATTTTGAAATTCCAAAACATCAAACATCATTCATCACGTTCACTGCAGCATACATGTATCGGGTCTAAGCCAATATAGGATTTGCTTAGCAAAACCCCAATCCCTCACAACATGGAAAACTAATGAAACAGGATGACTACGAAAAAGAACAGTTTTATTTCTGATACTTTCAATGAACCTTCCTAATTGTCACATCTTTTATCACCCCCTGATCTCCAAATTATAGTCTTAGCCCTCTGTTTAAAATTATCTGACAGCATCAAGACGCAATTACAGAGGAGGCAGTTTCTTTCTTAACTAATCTTATATCCTTGGTCTCTCTCATTCCTATGATGCCCACAAGCTGTCAAAAAAGAAAATAAAAGGTGAACTTGCTAAAGTTATACCTTACTTTTCTTTTTATCGCCGATTTCCATTTAGAGAAAATGCGCTACTTGCCTATTGTTGCTAAGGTTCTATATCTATAATTTTCTATTGCAGTAAATTATGACATAATCACAACAGAAATTAAACCCCAAACAGATGTATTTATACTCACAATAGTAAATGTGAACAGCTATGTGCTTATACATTTACATAATATTATACTTACGATTAAAAAAAAAAAATCACATGATTATAATTCAATAGAATACATAATTATAGTTATACCATAAAATATAGATAATTAATCCTAATTATGAAATAAATTTACACGTTGTGAACAGTACGTCGACATATTTATTGCAGTATTTGTAAAGAAAATAGTAGAAATACTCTCTTTTTTTTTTGGGGGGGGGGATTACATTATTGTGGCTGAAATTATTCTGTTTACATCGAATAATTCATAATACGATTTCAAGTTTAATTATACTAAGGCATCAATAATGCAAATCTCTGAAGCATTAGTACCTATACGGGAACATAATTTTTTGTTTACATATTTCCATGTACTTGGATGCTCACATGAAACACTGATGAAAGTTCTCTTTCACGGCATTTGGTAAGTGGAACCAGTTACAAAGACGACAAGATGATGTTTGCATGTACTTATTTTCACTTAAATCTTTCTTGTTCAGCTATATTAAGATGTTTATACAAATGTGTTGAAAAGTGCACAACTTGCAAAGTGAGGAGTCTGTTTCACTGCAAGTTTTTTCAGTTGTTTTACACGTCATGTCATTAGTCGGTACCTGAGATCAAGACATCAAGAGTTATGATAATGAAATATTGGGATATTCTGATATACCTATATTGCCTGTGACTTGCCCGTACCAAGAGATGTAAAATGGCGGATGTCAATGCTCGGGTATTTCTGGGAGCTCTATCCAGGCCTGTGGCGCGCTATAGTCTTTTTCAAATAAGAAACAACTATTTTCTCGGCTGGTGGGGAAAGGTGTAGAAATAGGAAAGGAACTTTCCAATGGAGTGGGCGGAATCTGGTGGCTTTTTCATGAACCACACGTTATCATCAATAATGAAACAACAACAGTGAAGCAGGATACTTTGTCAGTTTTACAATTTACATTACTGTTTCACAGTTAGATGTTGGACGCTGTTCAAAGGAAACCAACTAACATTTGTATACAAAATGAGTTGTTATTAGTATTGTTGGAAAGAGCGTAAAACGTGGAATTTTTTAAAATTGGGCCCCCGATTCAGAAATGAGTACTCACAATCACATTGAAAAAAGCTTATCGTTATCAGTAAATGCAATGCCATATAGTTTCTATGGTCTGGTACAGTTAAGAAATATAACTGGCTATCCGCAATACACATTGATAGCATGGGCATTGTGAAGCTGGATGGGAAGGACGAGTTCAAGAAAACGTTATCAGCGCCATGAAAAAAATATGTTTCTTAACTGGACCAGACTACATGGCTCTTGAATTTCAAATCACGTGTTCTCAAAAAGCGGACTTTGCTAGTTGGTTCCCTTTTGCTGAACAGCGTCTAAGTCTTCCACGAGAATTTATTACGTCAGGATTTTTTATTCGTAATTACCTAATCAATTATTTATTTATGATGATTCGTGCTGTGGACGTAATAAAACGCGTTGATTGTTGTGACAAAACTATAAGAAAAGAGGAAGAACTAAAATCTTAATTACTCTGTGCAAACTAAATGTACCTAACTGATAAATTTGATCCTGCTTCCCTGATGTTGTTCTTTGCTTTATCAGTAACAAGCTAACAACGATACTAGCGCGCCACCACCTTGGAAAGTTCTTATTCACACTGGACGCGCTGTGCACTAACTGCTCCTGATATGATAAGGAATCTGAGCGATTTATATAAGTGGAATATTTCTTTCACTTCATATTATTGACTATTAAAAAAATTCTGCAGGGCTGCAGCAAGTATAGGACGTTACATCACGATTATTCATTCAGTTTCATCAAGTGCGCATATGCTCATGAGTGCGACAGCACCTTCAGAAATAGTTGTTTCTTATTTGGACGCTGTTCAGCAAAAGGGAATCAACCAGCAAAATCCGCTTTTTCAGAAAACGTGATTCGAAGTTCCAGAGCCATGTAGAAACTGTATGACACAGCGTTTACTGATGAGCTTTTTTCAACGTGAGTACACATTTTTGAATCGGGGATCCAATTTTGAAAAATTCTACGTTTTACGCTCTTTCCAACGATACTAATAATTCATTTTGTTTACAAATGAATAGTTTCCAATTAGCCCCGTTTCACGCTACGCCGTGTTGCCGGAACGGCAGCCGTGAAGCTGGTCAGGTATCACATCACAGGTCGAGAATGGGAACCAAAGTCATATAGATACACCAAGTTAGACAAGCACGTTTCCGCGTTCTGCTGTCATGCCAGCGAGCTGCCATCGCTGAACTCCTTTGTTTGCATTGTGCTTATATGGACATTTTTACGCTTTTGCGGATTAGCTCAAAAACTATCAATTTTGATGAAAAATTGGAAAGAGCTAAATTTGTTCACCTTGGAATTTTCCATCAAATGCGAGTAAATTCGAAATTTTTATGGGTAAAATTTTGAAACTGATCTTACCTGATAGAAAATAACAGGTAGAATAAATTTTGTTCTTTTCACTTTTTCATAAAACTCGACCGTTATTGAGATAAACGCAAAACCTTGTTAGGGCTCCCAACGTTTACATTGATTTCACGGCAGTTGAACGCTGCCAGCGCTGCTATCGGGATAAATTATCGTAACATACGAAGTTTAACATTGGTTAAATGGAGAGTCGAACGACTTGGTGTATCTATATGACTTTGATGGGAACGTTCACACGAGTGCCGGAACGGCAGCCATGATATCTGACCGTCTTCACGGCTGCCGTTCCGGCAACAGGGTGTAGTGAAACGAGACTTATTCCGAAACGACAAAAAGTAGAAGTCACAAGTTGCAGGAAGCTGATTAAGAAGCCGAAAAGCAATTGGCTTCTCTACCGGCTACAAACTTCGAACTATTTCGGCTTCTCAGCTTCCAGCTTCTTAAAATTTTGCCCAAAACCGGCTAACTGACATCTGGTGGAATTTTTTTTTGCAACTTGTATGTAGGTAAAATGGAGCGCTATTACACACACTATTACCGACACATAGTCTGCAAAGATCCATTTTACCTACACAGAACTGTTGCGACGCTAGCGCGCCACCGACCCGTCATGTCCGAATCCCTAATACTGTATCTGTGTAGCAACGGGCAAAATCGTTCCTCTTTTAGAGGAACAAAACAAGTTTTCCTGAGAAGGAACAGAATAAATACAAGCATTTTTTCAATGGAGTGAAAGTTTTTTCTTTTATTTGGGCTCTCAGTTATTCTGGGATTTACAAATTACAATTATTATTATTATTACATAGGCGGCGTAACGGAGTTTCCAAAGTTGGTAGCCCTGCGCTGAAAAGGAGACCATGGATCTTATTACCATGAAAATGCATATAACTTGAATTCCCTCTTTCTAGTCAATAAAATGTTTTCTTGCAGCTTATAATAGATGAATTTAGAGATTGAGGTCTCTAGTTTTTCTTTATGAACTTGAAACGGCTCTATTTTCCATATATTAGTTGTTTACACAGCGCGTTTTGTACCAATGGTAAACTTCCATAAGAAAAACAGTAATTTGGAAATCAACTTATTCATCTAACTAGAGCGAATAAAGTGCATTAAATTACCTTTCATCATAAACTAGAGACTTCAAGCTTCAATTTGACATGTTATATGACTCAAGAAAACCAATTTTCAGCAATTATGGAAGCTTTAAAGTATACCAACTTTACACGTATTCTTATGGGAACATCAACCTTGATCACGTTTTCAGGAGGTCGACACTATCGAACTTGGTCATGGTTATGCCACCTATTGGATGCTGGCAAAACGGACTCGAGCGAAATTTGTTGACAAAATGAGTTACCAGTAAAAACTCATGTTGTCAACAAAAAAACGTTATTAGTATCGTTGGAAAGAGTATAAAGTAGAATTTTTCAAAATCCCCCCCCCCCATGATACAAAAATGAGTACCCATGTTGGAAAGAGCTTATCGGTAAACGCTAGGTCATATGGTTTCTATATGGCTCTTGAACTTTGAATCATGTGTTCTAAAAAAACAGATTTTGTTGTTCGAGTCTGTTTTGCTAACAGCCTCCACATTAAATACTGCAGAACGCAGTTATAATCATGTCGAAGGAGCTTATTTGGAAGCTGTTATTTGCTCTCAGCCTGAGCCCTGGAACACTCCGAGTCTTATTTTCTATCATATCACTCATGTTCTCTCCCAACAAACTACTAATATGTACAACTATAGTCTGAAAATGATTCGACTTCTAGCACATTACACACACACAAGAAAAAAATAACTTAAATATATTTACATAATCAATATGTCAACACCTATTTTTGAAGAATAAATGTCAATTTTATTCTCAAAGAACAGGTAAAAAGATAGGCGGAATAAATAACAGTAAAAAGTAACAATGACTGACTTACTTTAGCAAAAACATCAACTCTATTCGCACTGATCCGCACCTACATTAGATACTTAATATCGGTCTTTCCACAAAATTTATTGATAACGTATGATTTCAACCCATCAATCGAAGTTCATAGTAAAGTGATTTCATTATTATCACTTCGAAAGTTTAAATTACATTAAAAACAAGAGGAAAACTGATAAAACTGAAAATACTGGTTCAAAACTTTCGAGTTTCTACCTATTGATTTAAAAGTGATCTGGCAAGCGAACTATGCCGCCAACGCGTCAATTTCTTTAATTAACGTTAATATTTTACTTTCAGTATCATACACACCGTCATAACGCTTGCAATGAAGCTGATGGACATAAACTTTAGCAAAAAATTCGGAATTTAATTCTATACTCTTCTTCAAAATAGGTATGCCCATTCGACCGCGCGCTACTTGAGAAATACAGAACGAATTGGTGTCCGGGATCACGTGTAAATTCCAGCTAGGCATTTGGTCGAAGACTTTGTTCACCAACTCGTAAATTGTCTTCGGAGGTTCGCTGCTGTCAGTGGACTTGCGTTTCATCGCTTTTTTAGGCCCGGCTTTGGTCTTCACTATTTTTGAGTCGGTAAATGTGTCGAACTTGGTGGTATCACTGGCCACAGGTTCTGGGGTCATCTTCAGAGCGATTGCGGGGAATGGAGTTATCGGTGAGGACAAGGGCACTGCTCTATGTTCCAGCACTTTCTTCACAATCGGCGTCTTATCAAGGAAGGGCGAAGATCCTGGTGATGGTTTGGGCAAAATCTTCTGGAACGTCGGCTTCGACACGACTTTAAACGGCGTGTTCTTCAATAGTTCGGTTTGATTATTCGTTGCGGAAGATTTCTTCGATTTGTCCTCTTCGAATGAAACCTTTTTCGGCGTGGATGACGAAACGTTCGTCCTCTCCTGGATAACTTTTGGCTTGAATTTTACTATATTCAGTTGACTGGGTGCGATGGGTACGCCGATAAGCGACGACAGCAGTTGAGCCGGATCAACGGAGGTGATTTTCTTTGGAGTGGGAGTGGTAGAAGGGGCAGACGTAGTAGTACTCGGCAAAATTTTACCTCTTGTCGTTTCAGGTTGTTTACTAGGGGTGGATGTCGACTTTGCTGCTTGACTTCGAGCTTCGGGCGTCGTTGCTATGTTCTTCTCGCGGAAGTAACTTTCGAAATCGAACACCTTCTTGAATTTACCTTTCCTCTCGTTAATTTGCCGTTCCATTGGATTGTACTTCTTCGATGCGGTAGACTTGTTTGGTTTATTGTCCGACTGCGAAGTGTCATCGGATTCGTAATCGGCTTCGCTCTCAGTCATAGAAGATTCCTCAGTGTCCCTCTTCCCGTCTTCTGACCTTCGTTTCTTACCGGGAGTAACCACTCTACCATCCGGTAGGAATCTCATTTGTCGCTTTCTCGTCTGCATGCCGAACGATGGTGTCGTTTTGTCTTTACTTTCGCCGGTATCGGAAGAATTTCTATCTTCAGAGCCGGCAGATGCTCGTTTTTGGGACAGAGGTGGTCTTCCTCTTTTCACCAATCGCACTGTGCCGTCGCCGGATGCTTCGTTCTCTTTCATGTTTTCTTTGGTGGAGTTATCGCTGTCGACTTCATCCGGCGCGTTGGCGCCTTTGGGTGATACATCCGTCTTGACTTCTTCTTCAACCATCTTCGTCAGCTTGATGACTGGTTTCTTTAGTATTATAGGAGTAGAACTGGTGTACCTCAGTACTTTGCCAGATTTAGACTTCAACTTGTAGATGTACCTTTTTGATGATTTTGATGCTTCGGAAAAATGATGAGATTTGTTTAGGGATATCGATGGCGTCGATTTGCTCACAGTTTGAGAAGGACCGGGTTTGCTCGGAGTAGATTTGCTTGTCGGTTGAGGAAGGATTGGTTTGGGTATTTCTACCGGCTTCTTCAATGGACTTTCCGATTCATCTTCCAGAACTGATAGTAAATTTTCCGTGGTCACGTTCGGGGACGATTTTTCCGTACCATCGTCGGTTCCTTTCGAGGTCGGTTCTGAAGGTGGATCACCTAACATTTTCTGCAGTTTTTCTTGAACATCTTCCGGCTTTGATACCTCCGGCGTGGGCGTTTCCGATGATTCGATTACGTCAGCTTTCGCAGCGGCTGTATTTTCGTCGTTCGTGCTCATCGGTTCTGGTTTATCTTTTTCCGGAGTATCGACATTCGCCTCACCCGACATGTTTACTATTTCAGAACTGACTTCATTAGTAGAAATTGCATTTGCTTCCGGTTCTGCGGTAACATCAGCTGTCTTTTTTGCCTCATTTTCTACAGTCTTGTCAGCATCTTCAATAGGTTTGGGTACGTCTTCGGCATTACCAGTAGACGATGTGACTTGATTTTCGCTGTCGGTTTCTGTATTACTCATGACAGAAGTTTACTTCGCGCGCTTAAACAGAACGGTAATGAAATTCAATAAGTATTTGAGTAAATTACACAACATATAATAATGCAAGTATGTCTAATGTTGTGAAAAAAATGATAATTTACGAAGTTATATGCATTTAATTAACACCTAAGTTGCATCTTCAGTTCATAATCAAAACTGTAATAGGTAGGTATTGCTGGCTCAATGAAACCAGTACTATATCAAATATTTTCCAAAACGAAAAGAAAGAAATGAACAGTTTGCATTCATAACTAACGTAAGACCAGTGATCAACCTCAAAAATGAAATATAAAGTAATGATCCCCCCTCCCCCTGATGCGATACTCAAAAGGGTATTTTCCGGGCCCGGGGGTGCGGTGCGACGTCTTAGGGGCCACTTTGGCATATGTGCATTGCCATACGTCCCACCACACCATTAACTCCTCCCCCCTCCAATAACGCGGACTGAAACAAATCAAGTAAGAATTTCCATGTTCCTTTAGCTTCAGATAACTTGAAGTGTAGAGAAACAGAATTATCTCCGCGGCCGAGTAATAGTTTTTCACGATCTAAATAAGGAAAATAAGGTTACTATTCAGAATAAGAGAAAAATCAGCACGTCCAACCGTATTTTTTGGGTATCTATTACTAACACTTATCCATTCTATGACAGACTATGCTAAATGACATTGAAAACAAGTAAAAGACTTTGTCAAGCTACAATTAAGTAACTGAGTCTTTTTATTCCCTTAATTAGAGAGATTGCAGTTCATTTGGTTATCAGTTGATGCGATTGCTCTGTTTAATAAGATGATCTGATTACAATAGATTGTGGTTAATGAGCAAAAACATATTGGTTGACGCGGTTATAGTTATGGTTACAAGAAACCCTATTCTGACTGTTCATTTATCGATTTTTGGTTTTCAGCAAACTGGGTTAAATTAATCGGCTGAGCGGCTATCGGCTATGTTTCAGTAAGTGCGTGGATTTGCGGACTAGTCCGCATAATTGAACTCCTATCAGCGATCGTTTTTACTTTCAATATGGCGGTTTGTGATACCCTCTTTATAGAGCCCTATTACAGAGTACAGTTGGACGCTGTTAAGCGTAACGAAACCAACCAACAAAACCTATTTTTTGAGAACACGTGATTCGAATTTCAAGAACCATGATTTTAAAAACAATACTTACGACACAGCGTTTACTGATAAGCTTTTTTCAACGTGAGTACACATTTTTGAATCGGGGGAGGGGCAATTTTGAAAAATTCTACTTTTTACGCTCTTTCCAACGATACTAATAACTTCTTTTGTCAACAAATGTCGGTTGGTTTTGTTACATTCAACAGCGTCCAGTTAATGTTGTTCAATTTCATATTTACATTAAAAATTTTTAATGTGAAATTCATTTGCGAAATTAATAAAATTAATAGCAACTGATCAGTAATTAACTTTAAATAAATATAAATAATTTGGATTTGTTTATATTCTTATCAGTTGTTATCACTAGAACAAATGAATAAATTAATTTCACGAAATATTTTACTCAGAACGTTTTCATTTTTATAACGCTGCAATTATTGGCAATTAATCAGCCATAAACTTCAAATCATTTCATCATTTAAATTTGTTTACATTCCTAACAAAAATTATCACGATAGAATTATTGATGAATGAATTTCAAAACTTCATCTTGAAATTTAGCTTAATGAAATATTCCATTGGGAAATTTCTCAGTTTTAGAACACAAGCTACAAGAGATACTCTTGCCTCGCTTTATTTAACCCGACTTTTATGCTGCTTCCAGAGTTGTCGAACAAGCTACTCATTTACTCCTCATAGTCACTATACATCCCATTGGGACTTGGAATCAAAGTGGCTGCCATCTAGCGGATATTTTGTGAACCCCATAGCGTGATCAATGGAGGAAAAATAAAGAGGTCGCACGGGTCGGGCCAGCAATTGATAACGTACCTCTAATTTTTTTACTTCACCGCACTTCTATTAATTTTGCTACCTGACATATTAAATTTGGACGCTGTGCAACAGAAGGGAATCAACTAACATTTGTAAACAAAATGAGTTATTAGTATCATTGGAAAGAGCGTAAAACGTAGAATTTTTCAATTGGGCCCCCGATTCAAAAATGTGTGCTTATGTTAAAATAAGCTTATCAGTAAACGCGATGTCATATAGTTTCTACATGGATCTTGAACTTCAAATCACGTGTTCTCAAAAAGCGGATTTTACTAGTTGGTTACCTTTTGCTGAACAGCGTCCATTTTCAATCGCAAGTTCGAATATGTAGCTCCCTACGTATTTCCCGTTTACGGCAATGTTAATTCCGTCTGTGATCACCCTTTCATTAGGAAGTGCACATTAGCGCTCCTACATTCCGTTCCACATCCCAATAATTGGACACTGTTCAACAAAAGGGAACCAATCCACAAAATCCGCTTTTTGAGAACACGTGATTCGAAGTTCAAGAGCCATGTAGAAACTATATAGCATAGCGTTTACTGATAAGCTTTTTTCAATGTGAGTACACATATTTTGAATCGGGGGCCCTATTTTGAAAAATTCTACGTTTTACGCTCTTTCCAACGATACTAATAACTAGTTTTTCTTACAAATGTGGGTTGGTTCCCTTTTGTTGAACAGCGTCCATATTGTTTTTTCCAATAAACCCGAGAATGCGATGAAAGTGAAATGAACGAAGAAAAATGGGATGTGTGGGTAGTGAACGAGTGGCTCATTTGGCACCCCTGACTTGGTACTGAAAGCCAAAAGAGAAAGCTTTCGCTTTCTACTTTAGATTTTGACCTTGAAAAATACGGCTTCCGCTTTCGGCTTTAGCGTTTATGCCAAAAATGTTCGGCTTTCGAGCTTTTGACTTTCGGATTTTCGGGCAGTTTTTACAATATTATTATACACTTCCCCTCCCCCGGTTGTCTAGCTCTTACTGATTTATCTATTCAGAACGTGTTTTTTCGGGGCCGTTATAACGTCTAGGTCTAAGGAGTAAGAGTCGAAGAAAGCCGAAAAGATTCGGCTTTTGCTTTCGACTTTCGAGCCCTATCGGCTTGCGACTTCCAGCTTTGGGTTTCATTCCAAAATCTCGTTCGGCTTTCTTTCAGTCCCTGTCCCTGCGTTATACGAGGTCTGGGAGAACTGGTTTGACTTGGTGCCTTTAGAGGTAGGCACTGTTTGTGAACCGTTCACGTTATTTTATGGCCGTTTGAAAAAGAGTAAATGTGAACGGTCGTTCGCTATTGTTCAGTCTCAGGAATGGGCCGGGGTCGCGGTAGCTTGGTTATAAGCTGGCTCGGATAGGGGGAATAAACAACCGTTCATTTCAATCAGTTCACTCAATTTTTTCACCCATTCACTTTCACGTTCAGTTCACCGCAAAAAAGGGGAAAAAATGAACGTGAATACTGCCTACTTCAGGTGTCCTTCAGCCTAATGATGCGAAATATCAATGGCCAAAGTATTTCAAAAAGGGTAGGTTTGATTCCGAATCGATAATAAATCCTACCGTTAGTTCTTTTTTAAATGTTACTCGAATGGGAAACCATGCACATTTGATTCGAGATTCGACCATTAAATTCCCTCTTTAGCTCCTGAACTCATGTCTGCTAGTCCCTAGTAGTTAGGAGCCAGGAGCTATGAGAGAAAAAAAATCGAAATTCTATCGAACTCGATGTTTACAGATAATTTCATTTTTCACAGTCAATATGTCGATGGTACCCAAAATTCCGAAAAAACATAGTTATTTCGATACTATAGATAAACGTCGCATCAGTACTTTCGTCCCATAATATAGGATGTACACACATTGGCTTCAGAATGGCGGGTCGAGAGTACCAACAATTCATTATATCTTCCCAAGACCAAACATTTTCGAGTCTGAAACGGAGTTGACCTGATACGACTCAAATCTACAACGTCTTCGTCTTCAGATTTTCATTCACATCAAGAAATCAAGATCGAAAACAGTCATCAACATTTTCATAATCATTCAATTTTTCAATCTTCGCTTGACTAATAGTCTGCAATACCAAAATCAAAAATTATTCAAGAAATAACCAACTTTTCTTATTCCTTTCTAGAAATAATCCAAATTCTAAATTCTTCCCTAAAAATAACCCATGTAATCCATATGATGCATCCTGAAGTTTCCCCATCTATATCCTCCTGAGCAGAGTCAACACTGCCATCGCTACTAAATTTACGCAAGTTCAACATTCGAATAGCGGTCCAACATTCTCCTTTAGTCGAAAACAAACAATCACGATTTTCAATTCCATATCCTCTACAGTCATCCCTACGAACCTACAGAATATCGATTACTACACAAATTCAAGACTGGAAAGATTAAACAACACCGAAGCCACCTAATAATGTTTAACGTATTCGGAGACTGATAATGAATTTGCTTGACGACGCGGCGTTCACTCCAATAATATTTGAGTAACGACGCGAGCTATGCCGGGAAAGAATTCACCTTCACTGCGGACATTGCCCCGCCCAGAATACTAACACGCAACAACTGCAGTAAATCAAAAACCATAAAACGGTTGTGCACAAACGGAGTGATACATCGAAAACCCACAATGTATACCGAAATAGGATAACTAAACAGTCAACCAAAACTCAAGTTCATTCAGTCGATGTCATTAACATTACAAGTCGAATGAAAAACATTTCCACTTTTTCATATTAAGCACCAACAAGAAATAATGCAAAAAATGTAAAAATAAGATAACATCGTTGCATGCACCTCTGAAGTGATACCTCGAGCATATTTCCATAATTTTCTGAAACGAGTACATTTCGTAAAGACAAAAGTAGCGAATTTTGTTTCTGTCTTGATCTCATGAATATTGATACCAGAAATTGTTCAATGCTCACGCTGACTCTCTCAAGTAACCATCATTAGTGGAACAAGGGGTAAAATAACCCCCACCCCTTCCACGAAGGGACTTACACCAGCGACGACGTGCATTGGGGGAATTCTTGATGACGTCACATAAGAGTCGCCAGCAACCCAGCATAGATGACGATGAATCACTGGCGAAATCTAGCGAGCAATGAGATACTAATTCCCAATAGTAGTTTGAAATTTTAACATTTACTCAAGATACTGACTTACCCAGGAATCGGGAAATAAATGAATGTTTTGACAGAAAAACGTCGGCAATGGCTTTCGCATCTTATTCTGAGAATTTGATGGGGATGAGTTGATGACATGAGGCATGACGTCAAACGACAATAATTCTCAATAGATACGTTGTATTTTTGTTACGGAATATTACGGGAAGGAGGCTTTGTCGCAAATCAGTAATAATTTTGAAAATATTTGTGATCCAGTCTACAACAAATTTTATCTTGGCAACCTTGTATGAAGAGACAAAAGAGTGCGACATAAGGTCCCTTTTACACGGCCGAATATCTGCCCATGACAGTCGGCCATATTGGGGTTTAAACATGCACTAGAGTGCGCTGCAAATCACCTGTGCGGGTGAAAATGAATCTTCCAAATAGAAACACTGCTATCTTCAGGAGGGTAAACAAACGAGTAAAAATTATTCTACGGTAGAACTGATTATAATTTAATTTTTTGGTGATGATGTAGTTAACTTTAGGACAGATTTTATTTGAAAGTTGAAGTTTGGTACACGCTTCTGATAAATCATACGCAATCACTCACATATGTATATTCAGAGCTGCCAACACTTGAAACTCTCAAGTTTAAATCCCAATAGCAGTTTTCATATTCAGTTGAAATTCTAACTGCCTATAAGGAACTGGATAAGTATTCAAAACTGAAGAGTGGCAAAGTACCATGAAACCAGCGATTGCATTCCGTTATGAATAACGTTAAAATAACGTTATACAAGAAAATTAGGTTACATTATACACAGTAACATAACAATATAGCGTTATAACGTTATGGGCATAATGCTATAAATTTTTTGTTGGAAATTTCATCATAAATTTTCATAGTTTTCTAAATATTTTTGAAGGCTCAACTATTGGAGGAGCCAGGGAGACAAAAATAAAATAAAATTATCCATCATTTCTTTCAAAAACCCTCATTTTTTATTCCTTTATTCGGACCTAACAGCGTAGTGGCTAACATCTGGTGAAAGTTTTAAACAACATCCGTTTACACACCATTACTAACGCACGCACATACGTCGCTCTTATCAACGTTAGGATAAATATCAAAACTAATAGAACATGACATGAAAAACTTCAATTTTTGAGTGACTATACTAATTCCAATAAATTTTTTCGTAAAAACTTGTCCTAAATATTATTTAATCGTTCCTGGGCTACCTATTTTTACTTGGATTGCTATCATAAATGAATTTTTGACGAATTCGGAACGAAACGAAAATCACGATTTTCCCATCTAAATGCATGGAGACGTTCTCCGCTATCCTAACGTTGGTAACGTTGGTGCGGCAAAGGGGAAGACTCGATGCTAGCGCTACACTGCGCTGCTAGGTCCGAATATTACATAAACGTTATCAGAACGTTATTCATAATGTAATGAAACAAGAATTTGTAACGTTATATTGTAACATTACAAAATAACGTTATATAACATTACTAAAACGTAAAAAAAAAACCATTCCATTATGCCATGAGGCCATCACTGCATGAAACTGTCTGAAAGATGGTCAATCATCACATTTCACAGTTCATACTTGGATGCTGTTCAGAAAAAGGGAACCAACTAGCAAAATCCGCTTTTTGAGAACACATGATTTGAAGTTCAAGAGCCATGTAGAAACTATAGGGCATTGCGTTTACTGATAAATTTTTTTCAACGCGAGTACACACTTTTGAATTGGGGCCCAATTTTGACAAATTCTACGTTTTATGCTCTTTCCAACAATACTAATAACTGAATTTGTTTACAAATGTTAGTCGGTTCCCCTTTGTTGAACAGCGTCCACTTTGACAGATCTGTTCCTGACCAGAAATGGATGAGCTTCGAGAATTTCAGATCTGGACCGCTCTTCTAGGGGAAGAGGGAAGTAGGATTATCTTGTCAGTGCTACAATTTAGCCAACTAAACATCCTCTTTTGCATAGATTCTGCTTTTAGTTCTCAAGTTAACTTTCTTTGCATTTAAAGAAATACACAAAAACTTACAGCATGATTTTTAACTTAGCCCTATCAATTCAAAAATCCTGCGTGTGCCAAAAATAAAATACTGCAGGAGAACGAAAAAGAAAAAAAAAAACAACAAACACGGAAATTAAAGGTAAAATGCAATGCAATAATTACAGTCATGCATGGGTGTCGTTCATAAACGACTTAAACTCGTTCACGTTCCGTTTATTTCAGACAAGAAGTCGTTCCCGTTCTTTTCCTCTTTCACAATAAAACCCGTGAACGACCTGGAACGAGTCGTTCTTGAACGGAAATTGCAAACATGCATGGGCGTCGAATTAAACTCGTTCCATTCTCGTTCACTTCGAAAACAATTCGTTTGCGTTCCGTTCATTTCAGACATAAAGTCATTCCCGTTCTGTTCCTTGTTCACGAAAAAACCTGTGAACGATCTGGAACGAGGCGTTCTTGAACGGAACAACGCCCAAGCATGATTACAATTCTCAAATCTTTTCTGTGATCAGACACAGGTTACAATGGACTGGGGCCGTCCATCCTACAGAGAGCGCTGCAATCAAACATAGTGACATGTCATGAACAGGTGAACCTTTTTGTATATTGTGCCAAAAACATTCACCTTTTCATATGATATTGGCATTATTATTGATAGCGATGCTAGCGCTGATCGGCCCAAATTACTGTGATCAGTGGATAGACTTCAGTGATAGTGCTTCCAACACAAATCCAGCAAAAAATATTATTTTTTGTACACCTGGGCAAGATCGCAAACGTGGCTCAACAATAAGAGCACTTGTTCAAATTCACTAAAAAAAAAAACTACTTTTTAAGTTCAGTTCAAAGTCTACAAGTTTAGTCGAAGTTCATTTTCTTGTAGATCTTTTAAACGGCAAATTGACTTAAAGCAAACAACAAAAAAGTTCAAGTTTACTTTCCATTTTCCATTGTTCAGTTTAAATTCATCAAAAAATTGAACGAGTTCACAAACTTACAACTGTTTGATTCATCAAAAGTGGCACAAGCAGTTTTAGAACTGGGAGGTTGGTATTATGAACAGGACAAGGCGATCAATGGCTTTCGAAGAACAGAACGGAACACAGGCATGTTAATTTAGGAACTCAGGGAGTCATGATTACAATTGTGAATGATATTCACTTTTCAAGGACTGTAAACCTGAACTGAAAGACAGAAAATAGGTATTTGGACGACATTGTAAAGTGATCTCACACAGGTGCACACATTTTTCCATTTAGGGAACATGACTTGGAAAATTTTTCAACTTGCAGAAATCGATCTATCTCACTAAATAATAGTATATGAAAAGAACACAATTGAAATAAAATCCATTTGGAAATGATTAAACTCTTTACTATCCTCGCAATCTTGAGTTCTTCAAAGTTGCATTTCTCAGTGAACTCTTCTGTGAGCAGGGTTGACTGAGCTAAAGTATGTGGAAAAACAGCTTTGTCACACTTTCCAACTGAGTTAAGCAGGCTTAAATTCCCAAGAAAAGGTTAATGTCTTCTTGACCAGTTTCAATACATTGATAATAGTTAATCAGAGTTTCGCTATCTGAGTTGTGTTATTAAAATTTGTCCTCAAATTATAAAAACTTAGCACAGCTTGGTTACCTTAGCTACTGGGGCCCTTCTACATAGGACACGCGACAGCGATACACGGGGCAACATGAATCATCACGTGATCAACTGTAACCAATGAGGACGAGTTGTTGCAAGAAAACTATGACAACTTTAAGGCCGGTACTGACTAGCGCGCATCAGCTGCAGTGTTACATTACATGTTGCATTGCAGCTGATTTGCGCTAGTCTGTACCGGCTTTTAAATCATCTTGAATCTATTGTATGTTGCAAACGCTGTTGCGCGTCTTATGCAGGAGTGCCCATAAACATAGCATGTATCCTATAGCTCAAGCGTGTAAAGGGCCTCAATTCACAGTCGACCAATTTATGGGAAGCGTTGTCTTCATAAGTTAATGAATCATCAAGCTGATGAGCATGGAGTAGAGTTGATGATTTTAAAATGAGTTTTGCTCAGATCTGGATACAGGCAATGCTTAGGTAAAGGGAAAAATATGGATCTAGTATAACAACTTTTGGTAATGATAGTCCGAGACACAAATAATTATGAATTGGAATTCACATGGGTACCCAATGTGCAAAATCCCACAAATTACCCGGGTAACTAAAGGGGAATAAGGGTAATCCGAGCGTAACTGATTGCGCAACGATTATTGGAGATCAATTAGACGCTGTTTAGCAAGAGGGAACCAACTAGCAAAATCCGCTTTTTGAGAACACGTGATTTGAAGTTCAATAATCATGTAGATATGACACAGCGTGTACTGACAGACTTTTTTCAACGTGAGTACACATTTTTGAATGAGGGGGCCAATTTTGAAGAATTCTACGTTTTACACTCTTTTCAACAATACTAATAACTCATTTTGTTTACAAATGTCGGTTAGTTCCCTCTTGCTGAACAGCGTCCATTTGATGATTTGATCTGGACACTGTTAAGCAAAACAGAACTAAGCATCATTTTTTTGTTGACAAAATGAGTTATTAGTATCATAGGAAAGAGCATATACAGTAGAATTTTTCAGTTCTCAAACAACAAACGTTGTCAGTTGGTTCTGTTATGCTTAAATGCGTCCATCTTAAGAACCAAACAATATTGATCTAAAATCATCAGATATCTGACCTAAGTGGTAAACGTTTTTTTCTGATCTCAACCAGATGATCTGAGATTCATAATTGATATAAACATATCAGAAGAATCAGGATAACTCATGATGAAGATGATCACAAAATTATAATATCTTTCATGATTTGATAGTGTGTGATTTAAATCCGCGATCTTATTAGTATTTCAAAAGATTTCAAGTGTTAAGGTCATAATCCTAAATCACTGAATCTATGATCTAGTACATTTCTGCAATCGGGGCTGATAAAAAAAATTCTACAAAGACCATAGCTGTTTAAACCAATTAATTGGAAAAAATTAGGTCAAATAGGAAGTGTCCAACAAAGTGGGCGAAATCTGGTGGCTATCTTATGAACCGCCCGTTATCATTAATAATGAAAAATAACAACAGTGAAGCAGGATACTTCGTCAATTTTACATTACTATTTCACAGTTTTTCATCAGAATTTATTACGTTATGATTTCTTATTTGTAATTAATTAATTATTTATAATGATTCGTGCTGTGGATGTAATAAAACGCGTTTTTTGTCCCAACAAAGCTATTAGAAAAGAAGAACTAAAATCTTAAATGTACTCTGTGTCTGTGCAAACTAAATGTAGGTAACTGATAAAATTCATCCTGCTTCACTGTTATTATTTGTTTTATCAGTAACAACGATACTAGGGCGCCACCGCCTTGGAAAGTTCCTACAACTGGTTATCTCAGAATTTCAACGTTATTTACAGTTCTATGTTAACCATTTGGATATCTGTTATAGTTGTTAGTTATTTCAATCACTCATGTTATGGTTATGGTCTGATTAAAATTTCAGAGACTGAATAGAAACTCAGAACTTGTAATAAAATGGTAACAGAAACAAAATCAAAGGAATATTTTCAAACAATCAAGAATTGAAACAAAACACAAATTGTTTCGTTCTTCATGGGGAACAACAGGGAAACAAAATGGAGTTTGAGAAACCAAAGGCTGGAAGAAACTTTTCTTCACTCTGCAACACAATAAATATGTTTCAAATCAGGCTTCTCATAACAGTAGTTATGGTTAGGTTATTCAAATCTATGAGTTAGGGTTTATAACATTATATTATCATCATCTTTAGGTAACAGTTATTGAACTGTTATCATACAGTTACAGTTTATTAAAAAATTTTCACTATACCTAGGTTGAAACATTGAAAGGGAAACATCTGATTTTTTATTTCTATGAACTTGTACCGTTGTAAGTCTCTCATCTTCCATTGTACCAACTGCATTCTAAGAAATCAGAATAGAAAACCATTTTTCTCTTGTCCCAGTTTTTTTTTCTTCAAATTTTCAATAAATTAAAAAACATGAGGGTTTCAACCTAGATGTTAGAGAAGAGCAAATTAAAAAGTTCCTATAATAAAATAATACTAACTGAAATTTTTTCAAATGGTCAATTGTTATTAGTTATCGCATTCAACCGGTTATAGGTTGGTTACCATTGTTTCAGAGGATTTGCTTATGATAATGGTAAAGTTACAACTTCATTTCGGTTAACGGTTATCATACCATTATTATTCGGTTATTTATCGTTGGCCAGGTCCGTTTCAAACTACAGTAGTCCCATGTTTTCACCCCCCCCCCTCCCCAGACAGAATCTGAAGCCAAACCCCAACCAAGTCATTTTTCCTTGCTTACCACTCAAAAAATTCAACATTATCAGTATTATCTAAGGGTGAACTCTAAATAACGTTCGGGGTTGTCAAAATTCCTGGTCCCAAGAACTCAACACTGCTTAAAATTCGGACCTAGCAGCGTGATGGCACGCTGATATCGTTTTACAATTTTCCATTGAATTTCTTATCAATGTTAGGATAAAAGTGTACTATGTTATCTTAATGTTGATAAGAACATAAAAGAAGTAGATGTTGTTAAAAACTTCCGCCAGATGTCAGCCATTACGTTGCTAGGTCCGAATAAACGAAATGGCATCGTTTAAAACGGACTATCATTAAAAAGTATGAAAATAAATTATTTACTATTACTGCTGAACTGCTTATTACTTCATGAAAATGACACTAGTGCTCATTGATAAGTTTGAAAACCAGAAAAGTCGATTAAGAAGTTTTGGGGAATTCAGACCAGGTGTGCAGAGTGGAGCATAGCACCAGAGCACGTTTTTTCCCACCATCTGTAATGAAATAACTAAATTTTTGAGACTGGAACAGAACGACGAATAAAAAATTTGACTGGCTCTGAGAGTTGGAATCCAGTTCAGTGAAGTGCAAAGAAGAAAGTCCCTTATTGCGATAAGAAGAAAACTACACATTAAGGGCCTTTTTCATCTGCTGTTTGAAGTTTGTTCTTTGCTCTCTCGCTCCCTATTCCTATCATTCTTTCTACGATCTGCATCGGGCAATGGTATAAATTTTTGGTACAGGGTGTCCAACAAATTTGAAAATTGAAAAGATTGTACTTTTATTAGACTCTTTTCGGGCTTTTTATATGCGCAAAAATTGAGGTGACAAGATACATAGTGATCAAAGTGGAGCTTTCAACACCACATTAAAATTATCGAATTTTTATTGGACTTATTGGACCATTTTTCAAATATGGAACTTTTAATAGACTTATTGACCCGGTAGACACCCTGCTCTCGGAGCCTGGAGTGAAACACCCGAGCGGAGCGATAAAATATTGAAGCTCGAAGCAGAGCAAGTAAAAATTTGTTTCACTCAGCACCCTTGATTTACATTTACTGGGCTCCAGTTGAACCCAATTGTGTTTTATGTTCTCTCATCAGGTTTTACAATTTTGCTCCAAATTAGCAGAACATCGTCTTTTAACTGATGAAGACGATCTGAGGGGGGGGGGGTGTGTAGAAGGGGCGTAACCCAAAACGAGTTTCGATAAATAAGAACCATCCAAGGTCCAAGGACTTTCTGGTAGTATAGACTACTCATTCCTACTTTTAGCGGTCAATATGTAATGATAAGACAAAATGTAATAGACTGAAACCAATTTGCCTCATAGAAAGTCTCTTTAGAGTGTTGACCCATAGACTAACATGGGATGCTTATCAACAAGCGCCGTTTATATTCACTAGATGCCCATGGAATCATTCTGAAGAATTAAATCATGAAGATCCCAATTTTTTTGGCCATTAGATTATAATTCTGCCCGATTTTGATCTTAAATAATTTTAAAAATCAGAAAACACCAATCTAATTTTCTTTTGGTGCTCTTAGATCGTGATATTTTCAATGTTTAAGATCTAAAGAACATGATCATCTTGCCCATCCCAGATACAATGTAAGCTATCACATATAGTTAGTTCGAAGTCTGACAGTGCATCCGTTCTTGATTAGGAGCAAGAGCAATATACGAACAAGATTACAGGTTACCGATGTTCTGCATACATTACAAATCAAAATTTACTATCCTTTTTATACATAGGCACACATATTTCAAATTCTAATAGAATGATCTTTTTGTGATCCCAGACCATGATCCGTTCGACCTAAAGATCATATGACCTTGCTCATCCTCGGTTCCATCACGCAGTCAATGAATGAAGGAAATCATCGGATACCTCATCTCAGCTGTTATAATCGAAGACTTGAAAATCACAAGCAGAACTTAAAATACAACCAATAATGTTTCAGACTGGAACTATTTCATTTCAAACGACTGCAAGCTAAGGAATTAAACATTATGTTGAAGTCAAGTTGATGGGTAATGCGTTACCTTTTAGCTCCTGGTTTCTCTTTTAGATATTCTTGCACATACAATATTCAAGTTTAAATTTTTGCAGACCAGAATGAAATGTCTTCATTCCAGAGGTATTACGAGGACGCACGACGTTCCTGATACGATTCAAAAGTTAATTACTAGAAAAATACCAAAATAATCATGGGACTTATAACTAAAGAAAAAAATGTGAAGCATGCAAACCCGAACACGAAATGTAACCCAGTTATTTGAATACACAATGACATAAATACTAACAACGATGTCGAGAAGCAAATATGTAAAAATGTTTAGTGTTGGATGTTGGACGCGAACTCTAAAAGTAAATATTTTGTTTGAAGAAGAAAAAAAGAATAATTATTAAAAAAAGAAAAGGAAACAACATAAAGGAAAATAAAAATACACGTAATGAGGACATTCAACTACTAACATTGATGATTATATCTGCTGAAATAGGACGAGCAAATTATATCCTACAGGGAGGACTTCCTGTGACTAAGACAGACCTATTAACAAATTTCAAGTAACATCTACCGATTTAAAATACACAAATTTTCGTTAAAAAAAAATATCACCTTCGTGAGGATTTGAATTTCACATTCGATTTTACGAGCTGGCGACGTACTATATTATACTGATCACCTGTTATACTTTTGAAGATGCAACTAAAACGGTACGTTTTTACTTTAAATCCAACAGTAAATATCTCAGTATTCTTTAATTATTTATGACTAATTGAATATATACAATTACGGTAAATTATCATCAGATAATACACTTCAATTACCTACGCAAAGTAACCAAATAATTAAACCGAGATCTGAGAAATGTATTGGTCCCAATGTTTACTTCTACAAAAAGTGGTCCTTCACAAATGGCGCTCGTATTCTCCGGATAAAACGGAATTTCATCCACGATTTCCCAATGATCAAATCACCGCGAAAAATCAATTCTGTAAAATAGGTAATTAAAACTAACAATAATCATTTGTACATAAATGTGGAGAAAATTACATTTTTACAGAATATTTTTGTCGACATGAAGCAGAATTCCAAATTTCGAATAGGAGAATAACATTGATTTAGAAAGAAAAAGATTTAGTGAGAATATTCTGGTACGACGACTATACATGTGTTTCTTTATTCATGAGCATAATTCTTCCCTAGATAACGTAATGGGATTCGTATTGAATTTCTAGTACGTGGACCTAGCTGCTAACGCTGGAGTAAACAACAGGACTTTGGGTAGTTATTCGGTTTTCAACAAAGACATTACTACGAAACACACTTCGATAAGTTGTTGTAGAATCCATGAATGTACAATTGGCCAATTTAACGTATGTAAATGATTATTGACACCGTCTATCGCTTACGCAACACTGAATCTGTATGAATACTCTGTTATTATCAAGTATATTTACAGTTCTTCAAAAAGCTGAAGGAAATCAGGTTTAACAAAATGCTGGATCATTTCTAGTAATGAAAAACAGAAGTATCTCTACTCTTCTTAATAAATCTTCGGTCACAATACAGAACATATTATTTGCAGATTGTATCGTTTGAGTTGTACATGAAATTCTGAATTGGCCAGGGACAGATAACGCTACTATACCAAATTCAAATCCCGAAGTTTTCAGTTATGTTACACACGTAAGATAATTGCCATTACATATTGAATCCATTTCGGCAGTCATGTTTCATACATTATTAATGAGATGCAATATTATAAATAACTTACCTAGTTCATGGAGTATAAGGATTGCCAGCAAGAACTCATTACAAGTGGCACAGATGCACAATAAAACTGAAGCGGGCACACAATAATTATCGATGGCGTAGCCAGATGTATACAAAATTTGAACGTAACATCTTACCACATTTGAATTATTGGAATGTTTCTTAATTAAATCGCTATTAAATTTAAATTTCAAGAACGCGCGCAAATGTATATACTCAGATAACAGATTCGGCTGTACACTGTTCAAGCAGTTCAACGATAAAACGGTAACGATACTTTCGGATATTATCAATTATCTCTTTGCACTTTAGGCATTCAATGAATCTAGTTTCAGAATAATTCAATATGAACAATTACTAAGCAAAATACGACGGGAATTAAAAGTACTCTAATCACTTTTAATTTTCAAATTAACGAATTCGAAAATGTTGAATGTACACAAATTATCTTTTCTTTTCCGAATGTAAACAATTCCATGATTTCATCATGGCATTTCATTTTCATCGTCCATGTTGTAAGTGTTGCGAAACGAATGGTGAAAAATTTCTTCCTGGAAATATTTGAGTAACTTATTAACTCTAAGGAGATGGATGTGGATCATTTTGAAATCTAGTTCGCAGAAAAAAATAATTCCTTTCGTTGCAGTAAAAGAAAATTTGATGTGTATGAAAATCGATGAATGCGTAATTTGAGTTCAATTTTTCAGTACCCTGAATTCCCTCGTAGTACGTTTCGCACTTTCACATTGGATGCACTGTAATGTAACCTATTTGTAAATGTTTTAATTTTTTTTCCGTTTTCGGCAGGATATTCATTTTGTTTAGTTTTAATTATCTTTGAACAAATATTGAATATGTAGTAATTAATTTTCTCCTTGTACATGTCAAATTTCGAGGCAAAAATCAGAAACTTTTGATACAGAGCAACAGGAGGGTACACTTTGAAAGTCAAATCCTTCTAATAATAATGGCGTCCAACTACCATTTAAATTCAAATAGCGGCCATGTGTTCCAGTCTGAAGCGTGGTCTGTCTAATATGAATGAAACTATTTCCGAAAAATGTCGAAAAAGACTAGTTATGTTGAAAAAAATTGATGGAATTCAAAATCTTGTCTAACCTATTTTTTGAATTTTGTATTTTCAAGTTTCAAAATCATCCAAAATGAAAATTTCGACCCCCTAAAGCCAAAATAGAATTAATTTTCACTCTGTGAGCCAGTGAGCACTGATCATCAATATTGACTACTTTGTAAACAAGAAAAGTAGCAATAAAAAAGCATAACAAATAAAAGAAAGAATTTTTTAAACTTGTAATTGTAATTAATAAATATTGCTCTCATTCATCATTAGCGCAATAGCGTCACGACATTATCAGCTTCCTTGAAAGTTGGAATCCTTGGAAATTGGAATGAATAGATTTTGATGAACAAAGTGAAAAACAAAATGAACCTCATGTGCACATATTTTAAGGGATTAATTGGAGGTCAGATGCGAATATTTTTATCTGAGTGGCTAGGTCAACACCGCTGGGTACGATTTCTTCAGTGGTACCAGAAAGTAAATTATTTGATATGAAAAACTGAAATGAAAAGTCCAACAGGACATGAAAATAAAATGACCACGTTTTCGATCAATTGTTGTCTCCTCTTCAGTCGGTTTTCCACATATTGAGGTGAATTCGAGTTTTCATTCTAATTTTTTTCAAATCGTCCCTGTTGAATATGGTCGAAGCTAAAGTAAGTACTGATCTTCATTCTAAATTATAACAATTTAGTTTTATCTTTCCTCAGTCGTAGAACATACGTCCAATTCACCAGTTCAATGCCGACTTCCCATTGCCCGCGGTCTCCGTTCGTTTTATACTGTAAAATACTCTGATACCATGATTCTTCAGTGATTCCGAAGACATAAGCTTCTTACTAGGTAATTCTTTGCTTCTGATGGTTCGATTGTGGTATTAATTTTGTATCATTTCTTTAGTCCAATGCTGGTGAAAACAAACCAGCCAAAGATAAGTCGAAGAATTCGATGCGAGATGTTAGAATCAGGAAACTGTGTCTGAATATCTGTGTCGGTGAATCTGGTGACAGGTTGACTCGAGCCGCAAAGGTAATTTAGACTTTGTTTGCTTTCTTTTTACTGCAGTTTGGAGACTAGAATACCGTATAGAAATCAAGACAAACATACGTCTCTAATCAGACCTGCCATTTACGTTCATTATTGTGTTTTTAGGTATTAGAACAGTTGACAGGTCAACAGCCTGTATTTTCCAAGGCTAGGTACACTGTCCGATCCTTTGGAATCAGACGTAATGAGAAGATCGCTGTACATTGCACCGTACGAGGCGCTAAAGCAGAAGAAATTCTGGAACGTGGCTTGAAAGTAATAAGATAATGCTTAACGCGTTCGGTTAACGAGAATCAAGATTTTATTTTGTGAAAATTTCACATTTGGATTCAACGTGTTCTAGGTTAGAGAATACGAACTTCGAAGAGAAAATTTTTCTGTCACTGGTAATTTCGGATTCGGTATCCAAGAACACATAGATTTAGGAATAAAATACGATCCTAGTATTGGAATTTACGGTCTAGATTTTTACGTCGTTCTGGGAAGGCCAGGTATGTACTCTATTCCATTTTTGTAGTTGCTGTGAAGTGAATTCTCAAAGAAGAGTATTGAATCTAATTGAGACTAATCTGTATCGCAAACTTTGTTCACTCTCTCTCGAGCAGCAGATAGATGATATGAAATGTATCGATTTCAGGTTACAATGTATCCTACAGGAGAAGGAAGACTGGCAAAGTTGGTTTCTCTCACCGATTGACTAAAGAAGATGCAATGAAATGGTTCCAACAGAAAGTAAGTAGTAGTTGTACGAGAAATACGGTCGAGTCTATTTCAGCAAGAAAGGCTGATCTTATACGGATATCCTGTGTTAAATACACTCTTCCTGTAGTAATGGGCTCAGTTGTGAGTTGAGTGTCTTATTATTCGAGATCATATTATTGTTTTGCTTCATTGGAAATAGTGAATAACATTTCATTGAGGAGGAAGGGAGATTGAGTACTTTCTGAAAAATGGTTATATTCAATCTTGTTTCTCG
Source organism: Acanthococcus lagerstroemiae (assembly GCA_031841125.1). Lineage (NCBI taxonomy): Eukaryota > Metazoa > Arthropoda > Insecta > Hemiptera > Eriococcidae > Acanthococcus > Acanthococcus lagerstroemiae. The sequence goes on from CM063107.1 coordinate 70,640,634, forward strand.
CCAGAAGAAAAAGTGTTGAGATTACCTTCGTATCTTGGATTCTGAGCACTCCTTTTTTGTGAGCATCTAAAATGAAATGAGGCAAAAATTAACTAGGAAGTTACCGAGGAGGATTTTCAGTCTGTCCTGTAAATTTTTGGAAAATAGTTGATATAGTTGAACCTGTCTACTGACACTTTTGACTCTTGAATTGAAAATCGGGATTCTTAGTCCAAGTATTTATAGTAGGATTTACGATGTTCTGAATCGTGTGTTTGAAATGTTTGAGAGCCGTACAGAGTGAAAGGCTGCTTTCGCCGAAAGGATACGAAATCACCCACTCAGTTGCTGAATATCCACTGAATAGTTGAGACTGACCTATTCAGTCACTGAATGTTTTCTGAATGATTGCGCTAATTTTCAACTTTCTTTGCCAAAACTCCGTGCTACATCTGATTTGACTGGCATTCATCTGATATAATTCATTTTCACTTCTTGTTTCTTCTGAACTATCCTAGAAGTGACCAATACCTGTCATTTCTTCTCAATTTTTGAGGAAAGTTTAGTTTTAACTTACCTATTTTCCGTTAACGTATTATTAATCAGTTATAATAATGAAATTAATTCTCAGTTTCATTTGCTAATCCATTTTCTTCATTTTATTTTCAGTACGATGGTATAATTTTACCTGGCAAGAAGTAAACAATACGTGGAATTGTTCGACTACGATTTTTATTGTTCAGCTTTATAATAAAATGTAAAAATGTAGCTCTCCAATTGATTTTTCTTTGCTGCGATTTCTCTAATCATGAACACTAAGATTTATGGACCTAAAAGAATCGAGCATTGAGTTATTTTCCGTTGGAAAGTATTTTACTGGAAGTAAAGGCTAAAAGATTTAGCTTGTTAATTGAGGAACTTGGTTCCAGTTCGAGGATATTTCCTAGCAGGTAGTCTTATTTCTTTGAACACGACTCCTGAGTTCATTCAATGGCCGCAATTGACTTGAAAGAATAATCTATTTACTAAGAGTACCAACTTCTGGGATGAGCGTAATTTGACCTCAAATACACTTAATGGGCAGTTGCCAGCAGAAACTGAACGCAGGATTTTGTTACAGTCGTACGTTTGTTATGGGACTCGTGATCTATTTGGCTCGGATTCATATTATTTTGAGCATTTTGAATGGATGTGGAAGTTCCTTATCTGTCAGCCTTCGACCTTATGGTTGAAGCTGTCAGAATATCTGTCCTTGTAAAAGTAAACTTGCTTTCCTGCTCCGAGCAAAAGCTTGTTTCGTTATCAGTAAATCAACATCTGCCGTTACTGTCCCGAACTCCCTAGTTGGCGCTATTCATAGAATGCTTTTAGATTAATTCTTCCGTGTTTTATTATTTAATGCTAATTATTCATAAGAACTCGTATAAAGGAGAGCCTTCTTTATATCATGAATTCCATTTCCGAACATAACTCATCTATCGAGAATGACATGTGAATATCTATACTTTGTACCTGTCCATAATGAAGTACCGCGGCGGTATTTCTCTACTATTACCATGAGTGTGAACTTGGGTGTCGATAATGACTGAAATTACTGTATCCTACGATGGTGAAATATTCTTCCTCCTTCATTCTGTGTTCTGATCTCATGGAACTGACTTCGTTTGTAGTTTTCTCAGGTGCAGTATGTAAGTTTATCTAGTCCACAATATGGTTCGAATATTCTCAGTGTACCACTTTAGTGGTCAGATGGTTGATACGATCGATGATACGTCTGCCTGTACCATCACAAAAAACAATAAGTGAGTTACTCATCTTTTCATACTCGGACAAGTATTCTAATTTCATATTATATCTAGATTAGTTTAATGAACACCTAAAATACTAACTACCCCCTGACGTTTATACGTGGTTTCCCATTTAAAAATTTGTTCCTATTAGAAGCGCACTGTGCATCGAGAGAAAGTAGGGTCCCGATTTGTAGTACCGACCCATATGCGAGTCCGGACATCCTGACTATCTAGTCCTATATACCCCTGTAATTCCTACATTGAACTTAGTTGACATAATTTTAAATATCCTTTAGTGTGTATTAAATTGTATTTCAGATTACTAATTGCCCAAGCAGACTATACGATAGAAGTGAAAGACTTGCTGACAGATAAAAAAACACCTATATTTGTATTCCCTACAGTTGATCAGGTGCAAGATATGACCCATTGTGATTCAGGTTCGTGAGGATTTTATTCCACGTAATCGTAGAAAACAAGAATGTAGATACAGAGTAATTCAGTAAGATGCGAGCGCACGCTGCATTCACTATACATATGACCATGCTTATATCTTTTTGAATTACTTCTTGTAGTATATTATCTCCTAGTTTATAATACGTCATTTGAAGATGAGGGTGTATACTATAAAGTCTCTCTGAACTATTTATTCATGATATTGTAGAAAAAGAAAACAAGACATTGTCGGGTCTAGGATATGCCTGCCAAAAAGTGTATTATGTGATACGTAACTGTGTACTGTGTACACCTCTGATCAGGCCCACAACCAGTAGAAAGTCATGGAGGAAGAGACTTTGAAATTAATAAAGGCCCGAAAAAGAACAATTGTTGATATTTTGTCGCTTAAATTGAAAAGTTTGTTTTCAAATAATATTTCGGAAGACTCGTAGCAAGACCATAAAGGCTCAGCCTTCTTCATGCATGGGACCAGTGGCTGTGAGCCTGCCTCTGATGTGAACTTATTCGCTGTAGAAGCATATATTACCCTGAAATAATTCAATAATCCAGTTTTATGCACAGGGAACTATGTTGCTACTCTGGAAGGAAAGCAGACTTTTCAAAAATCAGATGTATTAATTGTTCGCGTGTATACGAATTGGGAAGCCGACAGCGTTGTAAATGACCCTACGAGATCGGTGAAGCAGTCAAAGAGGTTTGTGAGACCTAGGATAGCCGGTGTCGTGACTCCAAGTAGTGCTAAAACAGATGACGATTACTTGGATATGATCGAGATTCCTATTTCTTTCATGTCGCCTACCACTATCAGTTGCTGTCAAGTAAGAACCATTTTCTCATACATATGATGTAACATCACATTTTGTAATTACAAGTTTATCAATCAATTTCAGATACTTAGTCGCCGAAAACAGATCCAAGTTACACCTCCTATTATTTGAACAAGACTTGCTGTATATAGGCTGCTCAGATCGTAGAGGAAAATACCTTTTCGATACTGTAAAAAAAAAAAGAGAACTCTATATTTTCCCCAAAAATGTCAAAAAGGACTTCTTTGTTATGCTGAAGCTGATAATAAAAGATAACCATAAATGATGACTGATAGAGTGATAGCGAGGTTAAGACACTCGCTCTACACTAAACAAAATGAAAAAATTATTACATGCGATATGTACAAAGATGGAATCATACGAAAGGCGCACTCAAATCGGGAAAATGATTAAAGCAAATGAAAAGAAATTTAAGCGTGAACATTTTTCAGTCCATTTTTCTATTGAACAAACAATACTTGACTAGATCCAGGAAGAGAAAAAAAGAAAGAGGAAGAGTAGGCAAGAATCATTTATAACATAGGTTGGGCCCGTACCGGGGGGGGGGCTTGTTCAAACCCCTTTTCCATTAGCCAAATTTTCTTCATTACATGTGGGCAATCGGATAAATTTGGGGTATTTGTAGCCCCCAAATCGTAAACCTTACTTAAATACTGGGTACGGTCCTGACATAATCCAGAGGAAAAATTTTTTGAACGACCTGTAGTACTCTCTTCTATTAAAAAATATCTGGGCAGCCTACGTGTGATTACTGTTTGTGGTTTTTGAACTAATGATTTACCAATTTATTCAGAAAACTGGGAGATTACTGATTGCCTGTGGACCCACGATTCACTTATTCAACCAAGTTTATACCCGCGGCCACCATAATAAAAGTCATTTGTTCATGGATTTCATACCTTTATTTGAGGTTTTTGAGCTGAATTTTCAACCCACGTTGGTGAACATTAGCGAAAATGTCGTATCCGCGTACTGCAGTGATAAAGTCTCAGTTTTCAAGCTAACAAAAGGTATTCTTCCTTGTTCGATAGTAAGAATGCTCGATTGCGACTGTTCATTAATTCTGTATACGATCTGTCATCAAATATATTATTTCAGTGCAGCAGAAGTTTTTCGATTCATCATGTGCTGAACCGGCTAAGGAGATTGAAAAAGATTGTTCAAATTCGAACTCAAATATTCAACATCATCCGAAAGATAAAAGAGATTGTAGTAAGTTTAATGTTGCATCTCATATGTGAATTCTAAAAAGTGAAAACTGGTGGATGAGTGAAGATATACCTACAGATAAATTCCTTTTCATATCAATTCTCAATATTAAAAGAGAAGATCGCTGTTTTCTGATCGGGGTTGCTTTGTAAAAAAAAACAAAAAACATGTTATGTAGTTTTCTCCTGTTTTTACAGAAGCGAAAGTTGATGGAGCGCTAAACATTGATAGAGTTTTGGAAGTTGTTAGTGAAAACAGAGAAAACGAATTATTCGGCATTGTGGACCCCAGTTCACTCCCGATTATGGTTCATTTGAAGGAGATAAACGACGATGTTATTTCAATGAAAGAAAAAAGATTTCCATTTAAAATATTGAATCGAAATGTAAAATACGATTTGAAAAATGGGAAAATAAAAGACAATTTCGTGACAACTCTCTGTGATAAGGTGAGCCAACATTCAGGTATTTTTGACAAACGTTGCATCGTATTTGTTTAATAGTATCAATTATAAGTTATGTGTATGTTTTGATGTTAGGATTTAATGGTCGTAGCTGAAAGTTTATTAGCTTTGGAATTAACTGACCACCGCGAACCGATATCAAGAATTGATCTACAAGTTTTGTCGCGTATTTCAAACAGCGAAGAAAGTGGTATGTAATTCCCCGGCAGATAATGCATTCCGTACTCGGAATATCTTTTGTAGTACCAACTTATTTTCAACAAATTTTGGAATTTTTCTCAGATGTACAAAATCGTGAATTATTTTGCGTGGACAGTGACCAATTCATTGGTATACATGTCATTCTCACAACATTCCAAGAGGGATTTCTATTTCACGCAACGGATAAAAATATAAAGGTAATGATCTCCGAATGAGGTAGTGTCTGCTGAGTCATCAGGTACCTAAGACTTCATTTCGTTCTGAATTTTGTTGTGTAGGAAGGATTGCAGTGCGTCGCGGTTTTCAACTTCACTGCTCAAGTGATCAGCGTGATGTACGAATCGTATTTCTTGCACGTTTTAACTCAAGCGGGAATGGAAACCTATAATCTACCAACTTTTCACTCGATGATTCTTGATGAGAAACCGGTAATGACTCAAGTTATCCTTGTAAATGAATTCCTAAATTAACAGTAAACGTGACGTTCAAGTCGTGAAAAGCCTGTTTGGCTGGAAGTAAGCACTGGATCCGAGAAGTATATGTAAATACCTTTATCTCGAATTCAAGAGGAGGCTAATAGCCCAAACGATGGTCCAGAAAAATTTCAAAGTATCAGTGTCAAGAAAACAATTCTGATATTAAAAAAGTGGTCTCCATATTGAAAATTTCTGAAGTAGTGGACATCGAATTGGCATAGAACAGTTTGTATAAACTTCTGATTACATTTGAGTTGGGAAGATAGTCTTAGCTGAGTCTTACCAAGGTTTACAATTCAACAAAACGTATTAATAAGACTGAATCTGGCTCTATACTTCATGAGTAATAACAGCGTCTTAAGAAATTGTAACGAGTGTTCAACAATCTTAATTTGATCTAGGAAACTATACTTGTGACTTTCGTTTAACACATGTGTATTGGCGAAGATGTTAGATGGAGTCTCAAGGTTAAATACTCTGCATAGTCTTTGGAAGTCTTCATTTTTAGAACCTTGACTGAGTCCTCAAGAGTCTTCACAAAGTCTCGATGAAGAAGTATCAAAACATGGCCCTCACATCCAAAAAATAAGGAATACTACTGGTCAAGCTAATTCAAATAAGTTTCTCATTTTCAGAATCCGTGCAGAAGTTCAAAGTACATATCAATTTTAGGAATCCAGCCTTTTATAGGCGTCATTGGTTTTATCGGGTCAAAAGATTTCATCACCATATTTACATCGGCTAGTGATGAGTGCGTATTTCTGAAAATTCAGAGATCATCATTGATCACAGTTCACCATATTCGAAATGACAACTAAATTCTTCTCCCGTTTCGAATGCATCAGTAATGTGCAAAGGTATCTTATGGTTATAGGAAGAAAGGTAAGAAGAGCTTGCCGTGGACGGTGTACTCGTTGAGGGTACCCGGTGTATACCAAATATACGAAGAAATGGTCGAAACTTCTCGCGAAATTAAACAACGAGATAGTGAATCATACAAGTATCTATTATTAGAAGCTTTTCTACTTCTACAAACTGCGTTCCAGTTGCGTACGCCGTTGTATTCTACCGAAGAAGAAGCCTCTATTAGAACCAAACATGTTGCAAATGCCATGGAATTGGCTGAGTTATTTTTTAAGTATGTCATTTACTTATACAGTCCCAAAAAGAGTATTAACGTAAGTTGTATCTACAGTTTGACACCTTTTTTGTTTCAAAATTTGTAGATCTGAAGACGAAAATGATGTGATGAAAGGCGCTTCTATTATAGTTGCCTCTGGAGCTAATGCGATCGAATTTATTCGGAAATTTGAAAATGACATACGTGTACGTTCAGTTACAATTGCGGACATTATAATCATGTGATTAAGATTTAGTCGCAGAATTACCGGTGTCGCCCTTTCAAATTCGTTCATCTAGCGGCACAAGAATTTAACTTGCTAATTTGTTTACAATGCTTCAATTGTAGAAAAGTAATGTGATGGTTGGCATTCTGTACCTCTTCAAAACCTGGATCCAACTTAGGAAGAATTCACTGACAGTAATCGATTTTGAATGGATCATTGAATTCCTTGGCCAGAGCGGTGAAACGAAAGAATTAGCTGTATTTCTTTTATCGAATGAAGATGTATGCCGGTCATCAGGGCATAAAGCAATGCAGTATTTGCAGAAATATTTCATAACTCAGTAACTATATTATTTCCTGCCGCAGACTCGTAGTTTACGTTCGATTAATGGTAGGGTTCCTTTTAGCTTCATCCTAATAATACTCTCACTTCTATTTTATTCAGGCAGGCAGAGTCGGATGTTCATGTTTTGTTCGCTCTGTGTATACTTCACACGCAAGTGTGCCTGCAAGATAAAGCATCAGATATATTGAAGATTGTTCAGGCTCACCCGGAAAAGTACCAGCAATCGTTCACACAAGTAGCACTGCAGCACTGGATATTCTTATTTGATATGGTTAGCTTTATTCTACTCAGCTTAGTTTTTTAACCAGGAATGGGCCAGATCACATGATATTCAGATCAAAATATAAGGATTTACAAAATCATGGTATGAGACCGTCAAAAGATCATTAGATTCGTGATCTGAATCATCATGATTTTTTCTAATTTCTAAAATGATTTAAGATCAAAAACCAAATCTCAAAAATTGAGCACTATTGACCGAAAGATGCAGAAGATCACAAGGTCATGACTTATGATATTAGATCTTGTTTTTCAAAACGCTCTCGTGATATCCATGATCCTACCCATCCTCAGTTGTAAAGATACGATTTTTTTGGAGGATAGATTTCGTTTGGATTGTGGGTAGGAAAAGAAGAAACTCTACTGCTTCTGTTGACTTTGATGGAAATTTATATTCGATCGAATGTGGCTGAAATTGTATTTCTGTCTAGCTGCTTGAGAATTTATGCATCTGACATTGTTTAGTCTGTAACACTAGCGCTACTTGGTTTGAAATTAGGGTATGCAAAATTTAAATAAAAAAATGTGATTTCTACTGTTTCACCTCGGACAGGGACATGGCGCCGGCTCGAAAACCAGAATTGCTCCGACGTAGCTCCGACTTTGGAGCACGTTTGAATTCAGCTCCAACTGCAACGAAAATGCTTAAACTTGGCTGTAATTTCGATTCCAGATCCAGCTAAAAAAAATTTAATTGGCTCCGACTTCGATAAATAATTTTCATTAAGCTCCGACTCCAGTTCAGACAAAAATGTGGGTTTGGCTTCAGCTGCGATTCTGTGTATTGTGAGGTAGGGGTGCGGGGAGAAGTTGAAAGGCCGGAGCCAAGTTTGAGTCGCGGCTACTATGGTTTAGGAATTGGCTCTGACTTCAGCTTCAGAAAATATTTTTCGGGCTGCTGCTCTGGGTTCTTGGAAATTTTCGGATTTATCATGTAAATTGAAAACAAAGTTTGTAGATTAATGAAGATAAGTTGTCTTTCTAGTTGTATTTTGTACATTGATTTCACATGTAACTTCTAAATTTTAGGGAAACCATTTGAGGATTGGTTTCCCAAAATGCAGTAAGTTCTAAATTGTGCAGGAATCTTAACAAACTGTCTACAGGTCTTAATTTTGAATTGTATCCCTCGATTTTTGACAAAAGCTTGTGTTAACCTTAAAAGACCTAAGAGTTTGATTTTCAAAACTAAAATATTCACGAAAATACATTAGGCTGAAGTAAAATCCGCGTTAATTTGAATACATAGTGAATGGACTTCATGTGTTTTGGAAATGAGCTTTTGCTGAGCAAATATTGTGATAACACGAAGGAAAATAATTTTTTGCAGTTCAACGAAGATACTGATGAGTTATTTTGTATGATTTTTCGTGCTAATTCCCAAAATTTAAAAATGCAGGGAAAACTAGTAAAAACCCCTCAATTTTAAGACAAAAAGACTTGAGCAATCTAAGCAGTGTCAAATATCAAAAATAAAAAGTTCCATCCCAACTTCCAGTAACAATTTTCAGCTCCAGCTCCAGCAAATGATTTTTGTTTGGTTCTGGTATCGGCTTTGGAACTTCCTAATAAATGTCAACTCCAGATTCCTGGTCCACGTCCTTGCTATCAATATGCTAATGGAAATTCAGATTTATGTCGAATCCCTGATGGACATTCCGATTTCTTCTATCAGGTAGAAATTTAGATTTATGTCTAGCGGCTGATAAAAATGCATATTTCTGTAAAATTTGATGAAAATTGTGTATTTCATAAATCTGCGACAGGAGTTCAGATTTCTGTTTAATCTGTAATGGAAATGTACGTATCTATAAAGTCTGATGAAGATTCTGGATTTCTATCTGTTTGATGAAAATTTACATATCAATCAAGTTGTCAGTATAATTGATAATATGCTATTGACGTCTCTGATAGAAATTCACATATTTATCAAATCTGTCAGAAATTGATTTTTCCATCCAATTTGATAGAAATTTACTTTTTTACTGATTCTGATGACGATTTTCGTTTCTGTTTAGTCCATTGGAAATTATTATCATTTCTTTGAAGTCTAATGGAGATTCAGATTTTTCAGTTGATACTGATTAAATTTGCTATGGGGGTGTATGAGGATATATTATATCCCTTTGGAGCCAGGAGGAAAAGTAAAGTTTTAGAATCAACGAACGTTTTGTATTTAATATTTATTATTATTTTTTGTAATTTTCTTATCAGGTAAGTATTTTGGTGAATTTAAGAAAAATCTTTGAAGCCTAGATTTTATTTTCTGCTTGTCAAGTCAAATGTAGAGGAAATTTTGTAGAATCACCTTAATCTTTCCGACAACATTTTTACCTATCTCCCTTCTCCCCTCCTCCGTGGAAAACTTTCTATTTACTTTCCTGAAAATTTGTATTCTTGCACGACTGATAGAAATGTATACGGTGTCTGAAAGAAATCAATTTCTATCATGTGTAGTATGTTTTCCAACGATCCAGCTCCCCTTTTATTTGAGCGAAATTACTTACTTTGCATTTTTTTCATTTTAGTTATAGCCACGTGAGGGTATTTTAGAAGTTTCATTATTTTGTTATAGGTTTCGAATAATGAAGAAAACTTGACAAGTTTTTCCGAATTGACTTCCCTGCTTATAGAAAACCTACCTGAAGAAACGTGTCAGATTTTGGCAGAATTGATTTTGAAGAAGAAACAGTTTACCATGTTAGATATTGTGCAGGTATTGGAATTTCTTTCTATTTGGATGTTGATAGTACGTATGAAATTTAACGTTCAGGTGTTGCGGTCAATCTCGACCGGTTGAAATTCGACTTTTAAGTGCAAGCGCACAACTGAGCATCCAGTATCATATTCGTACGGTTGTATTTTACATATTAATCTGAACAATCAATTGCAGATGTTATTGAAGCAGTTTCCATGTCACGTATCAGTTCAAAAAGGTCATTTAGTTCTGCAAACGTTATTGGAGTTGATATTTTCTAGTAAATTGATTACCGACTTCAACGAGCCTAGTGTCAATAATTGTTTGAAAGTAACCTTATTGTTATTTTGCATCTTCTCGAATGCCTCGTCTTTTGACGGTGAATTTAATAACGCTATAACTTGTAATTTTATAGATACTGATGCGGTCATATTTAACCCAGTTATTGGTTAAGGAATTCCAGGATAGCGATTCACCTTCGTCCAGTTATCGACCAATATTTGTCGAAAGTTTACCAGATTATGTACAGCACTTGCCAATTGTTTATAATACTTCGTATAAGACGTTGAGAAAATTGCAAGTGCGTGTCACGCCTCACGATTGATTCTACTGTAACATGATGGCAAATTATGACTCGAGTTTCTTTCATTTCTAGGAATTAGTGTGGAGCAAAATGTTGAACGAAGAAATCGTTAAAGAGATTGTAGAAACACTTCCAAACATCGAATTGAAATTGAATATACTCGCAATGCTAAATCAGTTTGACTTCGTAAAAGAATTGATGAAAAACAATTACACCGACGCTATAGTTCCTTATTCCAAAGTGCGGAATTATCAATTCAGACTCGTGTGGTTTTCCATTTCATTTATTCTGAAAACTAATTATGGTTACAGATTTCATTTGGTAAAACCAAGAAGAAATGGAGGGATCTACTCGTCTTGGTTCAGAGCCGTATTTCAGAATTGAAGGATACTGATCGAAACTCCGCTGTTTATGAAGAAATATTAAGCTGTATGTAACTTGAAACTATTCTGCAAACATTTCGTTAATTAGAATCATCAATAATCGTTTTATCAATTTTTAGGTATTCTAGATCATCTGGCTTGCAATATGTCTCCTCTGCAATTGCATGCAATTATGGAGCCTACGTTACCTAAAACTGATGGGCTGTATCAAAAGTATATAATGAGAGCACAACAGGTGGCGTACGCAAACGACGTGAAAGAATTGATCATAAATACTAGTCAACAGCTTTTACATCCTACTGCTTTATTTTGATACATTACCATGCACCCATTTCGTATATGTTTGATGATAATCTTGTTTCTTTCTGGGCCAAAAGATGTGTCAAATACCAATATAGTATTTGTCTTCTTTTAAACAAGAATTGGATAGGCATATTTTTCAATTTTGCTATCAACCATTTAACATTGCGGTTTTGTTACCTTTTTATTATTATTATATAACTTGGCATTTTAGAAATTATTATTCAATTCGTGTTTTTCTTATTGCTACCAATAATTGAGGGGCTGAAGTAAGAAGTGGGGGAAGTTCATTATTTGCAGTCACAAATTATGTTCACTTCCACCGGTATGATCTCGGTCAGCATAATCTGTTATTTTAAAAAGTCACGAGCTCACATCAGGCTCAATGTCAGTATGAAATGAAAATATTGACGTCAGACGTCAAATGCGATGCGATTTTCAGGGTTGGCCCGTTTTACGGAATGAAAAAATAGTGAACTTGTGTAATGGAGGAGAAAGTATTCCTGGGATTCTTCCACACTGCGATCTATCGCTGTAACTGGTGCTTTATGACAGCGAAAGTTTGCGGCGCTAAGTACCAGTACATTTGACAAACTGGAAGAACAAATGAGCAATTTTTTTCGTATAGCATAGTTTATTTGTTTATTTATTTATTCATTTATAGATGCTGGAGGAGGGCCGACAGCAGAAATGGCATTAAATAGGGCTCCCCGTATACGTTATGAACTATTCATGAGTGGAATAGGAAAAAATGTTAAGTACCGAAAGGTAATATGACGGTATATTCCCAACCCCAGGACAATGGTATTTTTTCTATATCGTCACCTTGGTTTAAATGCTACATAAGTCCAAAGATGCACAAACGTCAGAAAACATGAAAAACTGAATAGAAAATTTGGATGAATGACCTCCAAGATGTTCAGTTTCGCTGCTAGGAGTGGTAAATTGCACCCTGCTGCGAAAAATTGACATATGTCAGATGATGCTAATCCTGTCAGCGGATCTGTCGCAGAATGTCAACATGAGCCCGGCAGGGCTCACCCGTCGTCACAACCTGCCTGCGTCGACACACGGACCATGGCGAGGAGGTGAGGGGTGAGTGAAGAGACAGCGCGTCCGGCCGTGGGGGACCTGAATTTCAGGCGAGCGCTCAGGGAGTGCGGGCCTCGGTCAGTAGGGAACCCCATGGTGACCCTGGTAGGGCTGTAAGGCATCCGTCCGGTCACTGATGCGATACTCGAAAGGGTAGTTTCCGGGGCCGGGGGTGCGGTGTCATAGGGGCCACTTTGGCATGCGTGCATCGCCATACGTCCCACCACACTATCTCTTCGGTACCTTATAGAAGTAATTGGGAGCGGCGGGGTTCGAAGGAGGGAAGAGAGGAATGGGCACTCCATGAAAAAATGAGATAGCTCATCGAGGTGGGAGGCCAGAGTTCGGGACATACCTTCATCAGGCATAGAGGAGACCAGAGAAACAAAGACAATGGCTTAGAAATCAGGCACTTCAAAGGGATTGTTTAATGTTACGACCAAATGCTATAAGCTTTTGGAATAGAAGAGGTCAATATCATTTACAGTGTTTTGGATTTAGTTATAGGGGTTGAGCATGTTGTTTAGGTGAGAATTAGAATGATAATTTGTCCTTGGACGTTTCAGTGCGAATGTTTCCATCCTAGGCACAGAGTGTTGCGGAACCGGTAAACCTACTATACCCAGAATTGTGCCACTATTCGCTCTTCCGTGAATAAGATCATAAAAGAAGCACATTTTCCTTTTGGATAAATTGTAATTCGAAACCTGCTGACAGTTCAGAGTATGATATATCATGAATAGTACTGAAAGGTCTTAAGATGCGCGAATTTCAAAAATGCTTCTAAATATTTTCAATAAGCTTCCACGATTTCTTTTGTTATCGGATTCCAAATAGATGCAAATTTGAGGCGCGATTAGATCAATGAGTAAAAAATAATTTTTAACGTGTCTTCGTTGATAAGAAATTCGAGCATGTGACATCATGGGACACTAGCGCGCTACCACCTTGGGAAGTTTGAAGAATAATAGGTATAGCTGCTTTTTGTGAATCATTTTCTGAGAGGCATATGCGTGCTAACCCAGGAATCAACACTGATACAAATTATAAAAAATCATTGGAGGTATAACTTTTTTCAATAAAAATAACCAAGAAATAATGATATTTTTTGAAATGCCTTGGACCTGCCTTTGTATTACTGGGAGCATCGTTGTTGGTCGTAGCTTCACTTAACACAGTACTTCTTAGGTCTAATCCAGGTGATCATCACATTTGTAAACAAACACATGTGTACTTTGCGGGGGGAGGGGAGGGGCTGGGACCCTTAAAAATGTTGAAAAAAACATTAACAATCATTCTATTAGGAGCTAATATCTTTTTTCTTTTTTTCCCCTTTTTTAGCAGGATAGCCTGCCTAGCCCTTCCTTACACCAATCTTACAACGGAAGTCCGCTTATGCAAGTAAGATAGAGTATTTTCATGAAAATTGAATATTTTTTTCGCCAAATGTTATCTCTCTATATACTAAAAAAGTAAAATCCGCCACCACCGCCGTCGCCTCCGGGAGAAAAAACGTAATGCGGGTTGCCTATCTAAAAATCCGAAAAATTGCAGGGGCAGATCAGCTACTTTCAAGGACATAATCTGTTCTAATATAAAAGATCTCCAAGTTTTAAGACATAACCGACATAATAAGACATAAAAAGACATAATTATTCATAATCTTCAAGATCACAATCGTTGCAGGTTGCCTACCCAGCCCCTTAATTGCTCAATTTTCCAGGGGTAGCCTACCCTCAGGAGGGGTTCATGGTTGAGAAGGGAGTTCCCGAAGGGTGAGGAGGGCCCCTGTGGGGGCGTGGGCTGTGGACGGAGATGGTGGCCTTTGGTGGGGCAGGGGGTAAGATGAGTAAGAGCACCTGGTGGAGGAGAAAGTCCTTGGTGAGAAAGGGGACCAGGAGGTGGTTCATGGTGGAGGGAGCTCCAGAATTGGAAGGAGATCCATGGGTGGCGTGGCCTCAGGAGGGGGATAAAGGCCCTGGGTGGTGTCGGGCATAACGATGAGTAAGAGGTCCTGGTGGAGGAGGAAGTCCTTGGTGAGAGAGGCGGCCGGGAAGGCGAATGAAGGCCATGGTGCGGAAGGTTTTGGTCCCGGGCAGGTGGTCTTGAAGGGAAGGGTTCTCGAGGGGGAGGGTTGGTCATGGTGGTGGAAGCTCCTGGTTGGAGGACCAGGAGATCTTCGTGGTGGTTGAGCGAGGAGGCCGTAGGGCGATGGAGCCGCAGAAGGGGAAGGCTGTAGAGAGGGACTAAGGCCGCCATAGGTCTTGGTGGGTGTGGTACGTGAACGAAAATGAAGGCCACAGTGGTGTGGGGTGGTCGAAGGACGTGGCCCTAATGGAGGGCACTCGTGGTGGAGGAGGTTGATCGGGGGGAGACTAGGTGGAGGACTATGGCCATCGTGGAGGAGGAGTTTGTGGCTGAGGAGGGCTGCGACTGTTGAGGTGTGACCGTGGAGGCGGAGAACAACCATGATCAACAACGGGGTCGTGGTGGAGGAGGAGGAGGCTCGTGATGAAGAAAGGATGGAAGGGGGTTCATGGTGGAAGATTGAGGACCGCTGATAGTGGGAGAGCAAAAGAAGCACAAAGCAAATCTCAACTCAGGAACAAAAGTTTCAGACCAAACACTGAGGACTACGGCGGTTGGACGAGGCGCGAAGCGCCGAGTAAGGCCGGCACGAGCGAAGCGAGTAATGGCGGGGGGAGGGGGGGCGCGAAGCGGCCAGGGGGCAAAGCCCCCTAGTTTAATCAATTTTCAACTCTTCACCCATGGTCCACTCTTCATTAGGTATGAGAAATATCTAACTGTTCTTGGATCGCTGTATTCATGTTTGATTGCCATCAAATCGGTATATGAAACTTCAAAAACTAGAAACGTTTGCCAATTCACACACAAGTGAAAATATTCAGATTAGAAAGTTTTATTTTTCGAGTTGATAGAATTCGTATTCAGGTCAATGGTTAATAATGAGCGATTTATGAATTTACAACTATAAGCAAGTATTGCAACTAATTTGTAATAATTTCGTCAGTCGTTTGACACTGTGTATATCAGTCGTCTACGCACCTACCATTCATTCGTACGTACTCAGTTGATAACAGTAATTACAGGCTTCACATTCATTTCAAGTCAATATGTAGGTACTTGAGTTTTAGTAAAATGGGAAAATCTTAATAATTTACAGCCAACTAAATTGACCACTGATATTAAAACAATTTTTAACAGAATATAACAAACGTATAAATGCCTACTCATTTAACAAGGAAGTTTTCGAAGTCCAATTGATATAACCGAGTTACGGACTTCGGCTTTACTCAGTGACGGATTTACGGCAACGGTCCAGCCAGCGGACGTCCTAAAGGACCCGCTAGTTAGATTGAAAATGACAAAATATCAAACTTCTCAGCTGGAGCCCCTCAAAAGATGGAGTGAGTTTGCTGGTGCCTCTTCTGTACCGGAAAAGGTCTTTCGATTCTGGTAGGGCGTCCCAAATAAAACAGACGATTAAGTGAAGCTCCTTATATGCCAAAAAAAGATCAGTCAATGTTAATCTGTTCCTATACGAACGTGGGTCACCTTTTCTTCTATTTTCGAAATAAACAGGGGCCCAAAGGGACCTTTTTGGATTCGGATTTAAACGTAGAGTTTCAAGTATTGGCAACCCTATATGTGTGTGAGTGATTACGTATGATGTACCGTAAGCGTGTAGCAAACTTCAACTTTCATTAAGTTGATTACAAATCCACTTTCAAAGAAAATTTGTCCTAAATTCAACTGCATCATCGCCAAAAACTTAGATTATAATCAGTTCTACTGGTAGAATAAGTTTCACTCGTTTTTTTACCCTCCTGAAGATAGTAGTTTTTCTATTTGAAAGCACACATAATCACTCACTCATTTTCACCCGCTAACACCCGCGCAGATAGTTTTGCAGCGCACTCTAGTGCAGGTTTAAATCCCAATAGGGGTCCACTCAGCAATGTCCTTCTGCTGTCCGATTAAATCCGCCACCGTTTACACCAACACGATTCCAACGACTAGCGAATAACACAAACCTCAAATAATAACGAAATGGAAAATAACGAGTTCAACAATAATTACATTAAGTAACAATAAACCACAAAATAAAAGAAATTATAATTGAATAAAGCTAAGAGTTATTGTCAAATAACGAGCAGGTAACATATACACGTACATGTATCTTTTGATTCCATCACATTAATTTATTATAGCGACTCTCCGAACAAATTTTCACAGTCATAAGCGCTACTAGAAGCAAGTGACGGAGTATGCTAAGCGTACTCAGTCACTTAATTGTAATAGCGCTTGTGATTATGACGTATCGTCACATAACGGACAAGATAGTAGAAATTCACGACTACGAAAACATATCGACAGATGGACGCTGTTAAGTAAAACAGAACTAAGCGACATTTGTTGACAAAATGAGTTATTAGTATCGTTGGAACGAGCGTAAAAAGTAGAATTTTTCAAAATTGGGCCCCCGATACAATAAAGGTGTACCCACGTTGAAAAGAGCTTATCAGTAAACGCTATGTCATGTAGTTTCTGTATGGTTCTTGGACTTCCAATCACGTGTTCTCAAAAAACAGATTTTGTCGCTCGATTCTGTTTTGCTTAACAGCGTCCAGGTAAGGACTAAACGATACTCGCAGCAGTAAACTCAAATAAGCAAGGAGAAGAACTCCGCTTGAAATTCCGCAGGCCACGAACATTACCACTCGATTCACACTATCGTACTGAGATCACTGAATCACGGTACCATCTCATTCGTTTCTATGTGAGATTCATCACAGCAGACTTTATAAGCCACTACCTCGACCGCTTGTATCGCCTAGCACGAATCTGAAATACGATTTATTCAGTTGCTCGAGAGTGATAAACGTAAGGACGGTATGTGGACCCAGCCTCGCATAATACGGAGTAAATCCTTTCCACAGTGCCAACACTCCTTCATTACGCAAGATCTTTGTTAAGACATCGACGGTCCCTTTGTATTCTGGTTTTCCATCGACCACTTTCATGTTTTGGATTCTGTAAAACAAAAAATACTAGGATTACTGCGATAATTCTATCGCCATGTTTCACACCAGTAGAGTGTAAGATGAAGAGTTCAATGGGGGGAGAGGGGGAAGTAGGTGAACATGTCAACATTTCTTAGGTATAATAATGGTGGATGTAGGAAATTTTACCCAAAGTTTGAATAAACTAAGAAAAATAAAGCTACAACCCTGATCCCTCAACATGTTTATTTCGAATACCCGCCCTTTTGAAGGTTGATCCCTCAACATGTTTATTTCGAATACCCGCCCTTTTGAAGGTGCCACAATTTGCAAGTTGGGGCAAACCGTTGTCACAAATGGATTCAGCGATTCTTTAATTCAGACTCTGCACAACGGTATCCAGCTGCAGCACTAGCGTCGTTAATAGGTTTATATTCATTGTATTCTAACCAGAGACAAGTCATAGGTTGGACAAAAAGCACGGGGACAAAATGTTACGAGTAAGTCCCCCAACCCGGGTAACAGGCACCGAGGGGGTACTAACTTGTAATAGAAGACCGTTTTTACCCATCAACAAATCAAATTACGGAATGTCAGGAAGGGGGTTCAAATTCTTCGCTGCAATTATCAGGGATTAGCAGAGGAAATAGGGACTGCGAAATTAAAAACCAAAACTCCTCCCCCCCTCCAGGAAAAAAACTCCAAGGAGCCTGATATCTAAATCCCGACCTTCGTCCCTACCACCTCCAAGACATAAAAAGACATATAATGAAATAATTACCCATAGTGCGAGTTGCCTACCTAAAAATCAGAAAAATTGCAGGGACAGATCAGCTACTTTCACGGACATAATCTGTTTTAACATAAAAGATCTCCAAGTTTTAAGACATAACCAACATAATAAGACATAAAAAAGACGTCATAATTATCCATAATCTCCAAGATCACAAATCGCTGCGGGTTGCCCACCCTGCCCCTTAATTGCTTGATTCTCCAGGGGTAGCCTACCCTCAGAAGGGGGTTTATGGTTGTGGAGGAAGCTCCTGAAGGCGGAGGAGGGCCCCTGTTGGGGCGTGGGCTGTGGACGGAGATGGAGGCCCTGGGTGGGGCAGGGAGTTAAGATGGGTAAGAGGTCTTGACGGAGGAGAAAGTCCTTGGTGAGAGAGGGGACCAGGGAGAGAAATGGTCGTGGTGCGGGAGGGGCTGGCGGCGGGGTGGGGTCTTGAGGGTGAAGGGCTCTCGGGGGGAGGGGTGGTCATAGTTGTGAGAGCTCCTGGGTGGATGGCCAGGGATCCTCAAGGAGGTTGGAGGACCATAGTGAGAACAGGGGCTGCGAAGGGAGATAAACCTCAGGGGGTAGTCGTGGGTGAGGGGTCCTCGTGGTGGAGGAAATGGTTGGTAGGAGAGGGTAGCCATTGAGGAAGGAGGAGGTAGTGGTGGGTGAGGGTCCTGGAGGGGCAGCAAAACTTTAGTGGTTAAGGGCCCGGGGTTATAAGAGGTACTCATGGTGGAGGAGGGAGCTCCTGAAGGGGAGGAAAACCACGATGGTGGCGGGGACTGCAGAGGGAGATAAAGGTCCCGGGTGGAGGGGGGGGGTAATGGTGAGTAAGAGATCCTGGTGGAGGAGGAAGTCCTGGGTGAAAGAGGGACTGGGGAGGGAAATGAAAGCCATGGTGCGAAAGGGGCTGGTGATGGTGGTCTGAAGAGGACGGGTGGTCATGGTGATGGGAGCTCCTGACTGGAGGACCAGGGGATCTTCGTGGGAGTTGGGATGAGGAGGCCGCCGAGAAGGAGCAGTGGAAGAGGAAGGCTGTAGCAAAGGATTATGGCCGCCATTGGGAAGGGCGTAGTGATGGGTGAAGAGGTCTTGGCGGGGGTGTGGTACGTGAACAGAAATGAAGGCCATAGGGGGACGTGGTTCTAATGGAGGGCACTTGGGGTGGAAGAGGGTGATCGGAGGGATGAACAGAGGGTGCCATGTGGGGGAGAAGCAGTGGACGGAAAAGTCATGGAGCGATGGAGAGGGTAATGTAAAGAGATTAAGGCCCAGTTGGTGGAGGTCGGTTGTGGTGGTCGATGGTTGTAGAGGTGAGGAGGAAGTCCAAGGGACAGGGCCTACCCGGATGTGCACAAGGAAAGTGTTCGCAGGGGAGATACTGCGGAGGTAAAAGACCATAGGGTGGGCACTGAAGCCTCTGGTAGGAGATTATGGCCGTTGTGGGGGATGAGTTTGTGGCTGAGGAGGGCTGCGACTGTTGAAGTGCGACCGTGGTGAACGAGGGGATCTTGGTGGAGGAGAAGGCTCGTGATGAAGAAAGGATGGAAGGGAGGAATTCATTGTGGAAGACTGAGGACCGCTGATAAAGGGGGAGCAAAAGAAGCGCAAAGCAAACCTCAACTTAGGAACAAAAGTTTTAGACCAAACACTGAGGACTGTGATGGTCGGACGAGGCGCGAAGCGAGTGACGGCGGGGGGTTGGGCGGTGAAGCGGCCAGGGGGCGAAGCCCCCTAGTGCTGCTCAAGAAGAACGGAAACCTCCTTTTCCTGTACGGCGAATCTAAAGGGTATCGACGTGTAGGTTTCTATGTTTCAAAAAAATGGGTGAAAAAAGTAAAAGAAATTAGGGGAATTTCGGAAAGGATTGCGATACTAAAGCTAAATTTGCAAGCCAACATTATTCTGGTAATAATTCAAATATACGCCCCCACTAATGTGGCACCAAAAAGAGGAAGTGGAAGCGTTCTGTAAGAGGCTAGAAGAAACGATCGAGGAGGAGGTAGGGTACTACACAATAGTGATGCGCTATTGGAATGTGAAAATGGGAAATGACCTTCCACAGTCGGGAGTGACATAGGAAAATTTAGAATCGGGGAAACTAATCATAATGGTGAAACTAATGAACTTGGCTTCAGAAAATAACTTAGAAATTTGCAACACGTTTGCGAATAAATCAAATAACCAAAATTGGACTTGGAGGCCACTTGACAAATTAACAAAAAACGAAATCGACCATTTCTTGATCAATGACTTAAAGGAAGTATCCAAATACGAAGTAATTCAGAAGTTCCTCTTCTCCTCGGATCACAGAGTAGGCAGGGCAAATCTGAACATCGATCTTGTCTCACGTAAAAACCCCAAGAAGAAGATGCCTGGGAAGTATATTATTCCAGTGCACCAATGGGGGATAGCAGATGAAGTGTTTGATAAGAAACTGAAAGAGGGGGAAGAAAAAGATTTTGAAAATATACAAGAAAAATATGACTCGTTCGAGAAATCCATACGAGAGATGCAGCAGGAGGTAGGAAAGAAAAACGGTAAGCCGGTAACGGACGATAAACTTAGCGTAGAAACAAAAGAATTAATTCAGAGGGGAGTAATCAAAGGCAGGCAAAAAACAAATACTGCGGATCAAGTTGAGTTTTGCGAACTGAGAAAGGCCATTAAGAAAAGAATAAGAGAGGACATAGGAGATCATTGAGGAGAACTGGTCGAGTAAAAAAATAAGAAAGGTGCTGAGCCGGGGGCAACAGTTGTGTGGGAACCCCTTGCTTTTGCAGTGACTTTAGTATGTATTTATGGTCAAAAGAGTCGAAGGCTTTGTTGTAGTCAATGACTGCCAGGTTCAACTCCATTCCGTATTCTTGTGACTTTTCTATATTTGATTAATGGCATGAAGGTGATCGAGAGTCGAGTAACCTCTCCTAAAACCAGCTTGTCCCACACATTATGTGTTCGTTTTTTATACCTTCGCTTCCTGGAGCTTTATTTTTTTTCAAGTTACTAACAACTTGCTTAGGCAGCAAATAAAAAATAAAAAAATTCTAACCAGGCTACCAGGTCCTAACCAGGACAAAATTACTAATACACATGTAAATTCTGTGTATATTATTAGTTCTTATAAAATCCGGTGGATGTTCTTATTTTGCTGTTGAATCGTGCAGAGTCCGAATTTTACGTCTCTTCGGGGTACTATAATTAAAACTCTTCAATGCTCGATCAAAATTTACAAACTGGCGTCCTCTAAGGCTCCATCAAACTATTTAAATATTTTCTAAGACCATCGATTACATCCATGAAACAACATTTATATTGGGACCGGGTATCGAAAGAGTCGTCCCCTGGCGGCCAAAAATAGAAACTTTGAAAGAATGATCATCTAGGACCATTCAATAGCGATGATAATGGAAAAAGGAATACCAAAACTATTTTTTTTTCTATATATTTTTTCGATTTTTCTAAAATTATTAATAATGTGAAGGTATTCGGAAGTGTAGTATGTGTATTTAACGCGACTTAAATTTTTCTCTTTGTTATTTGTCATACAAAAACAATAATCATCATGATTACGTTACCTCTGTTGGTTGGAGAAAAAATAATTTTAAGAGCCGTACCAAAATTTCTGAAACCTCCACCATCATGTTAAATTTTTTTTAAATGCGAAAAATCATGAAAATTGCTTTATTTACGCATCATTTTGATTGTCATAATCATTCTTTCAAATTCTTATCACCTAGAGCGATACTAGCGCGTCATACATTCACCCGGTCCGAATTGCATTTCACGAACTTTCTGGGCCCCACTTCCTCCCCGAGGCCTATTTTGAATTTACACACAAATTGATATATAAACCCAGATCTTTGACCTTGAAACCCCCACGTCGGTATCTCGATTCAGGGATGCTTGACTAACAATTCAAAAAGTTATAATTAAAAAGTCAATTCTGGTACTGATAAAATATTTAAAAAAAAATCAAATAACAGTAGGAGAAGAGGGATGAAAACATTTCAGGGATGTGTGTATGGGGATGGAGAGAAACCGGTTCGAGGGGTGACCTGTATTGTTTGATTCGCTATGGTTCATATGAGGCTAGAAAAATACCGAGAAAGCTGCGCTTTCCCCTTAAGGCCTGTGTAAATGCATGGTAGTGAAGTCAATTTAGATCACCCTCAAATTGAATGGAACCTTTTATTTTTAAATGTAAAACCACCTTGAAAATATTTGTTGTTTGAAGCTACTTTTCATAAAATGAATGTCTTTCAACTTATAGTTGAAAATTCAATTTTATGGTGCTTCTCAGTCCCCTAGAGACTTCGGGACGCTTATATTCAAGGGGACGTTTATTACGTTGATCAGTACTGTCGTCTGACCTTCTGTGCCGAAATTCAGCTCCTTTCATCTTCATCTATTCGTTGTTGTTGTTTTTTTGGCTATACTGGTGCGTTGACTAACTTCAGCAGTATGAGTTATTAATAGAATTCTATAAAAACGAAATCAAATCATAGTTTTTTCCATTTCACAGATATCTCTACTTTTACTTTCAGTAGGCGATTATTTTGAAAATCGTTTTAACCTTGACAAGAATATTATCGCTACATGTGATACATCCAGCCAGTGAGCTATTATTCTCTTCAGTATCAATAAGGCAGTTATCGTAAATCACGCTAGATACAAAATCCTGTACTATGTAGAGGTCAAAAAATTGATATTTCATTCGATTTTGTGAAATAAATCAATTTTTAGCTCGCCATTTATGACATTAGGTTTTCATGTAATCGATAGCCACAGACGGCCGACAGACATCGAACTTCGTACTCGAACATTAATTAAGAACATTTGAAAAGTTTCCACAATTCTGAGATCGGGGCAAATTACAACTAAATTATATCTCAGACTATGCAGAAAGAAGTCCTTATTTCCTAACGAATTAATTTTCTCATACAGTAAGAGTATTCGCGCGAATGACGATAATAGACTTCAGATAACAACTGTGTTCGGCTGAACATTACATGCACGACCATTAATTGGCTCGTAATAATGCACTGACTTGGCGACCAAACTAACTAGGATATAGTTTATGTTAAAATCCAGTTTTCGAGCTCGAAAACACAATTGTAACTGATTCAGGCTTCCGTTTAATTAGCCGGGATAATTCGACATTAAAAACACGTTTAAGTGTGATATAGTAAACAATCCATACACCAAAACGTTGTTTATGTTAATTGATCGCTCATGTAATTACGCGAACAATCTAGACGTGCAGCTTGAGTTTACTAACAAAATGTTGCCTATTTATGAAGCTCACCTTAACTGTATCATTTTATGGAATCTAATAACACGCGGAAAACGTCTGAAGAGGTTTACTGATACCTGAAGGTCGCTCGTCTTTCAATTACAAATTGGAGTATCCGTAAATTGAGTTTCAACTACCCAACTTTGAAATACGTCTCAAAAGGGAAGCAAACACATTCAGCTTTCCTCTCTGAATTTACATCTAGAACATTTCTATCTGAAATATTGTTCATGACGTGCTGATGGTTCGAAAGTTGCAGAAAATCTAGGGTGGTAACATCAGAGTAATGGAGGTATAATGCAAGGTATTCATTCAATCTGATTCTCCTAGGAGGATAGAAAGAGGTAAATAAGTCTTGAAGAGTGTTAACGAGTTATTTTGTCTTTCGTGAATAATGTCAGGAAGAATTTAACAAGACTGCCGAGAGTTTTGATGACTCTAAAAGAGCATTTAGTAGCCTTACACAGCTTTAATCTAGTTATAAATGGTTCTGAATAAGTCTCTAATTTAAATCTTACATTATCTCAAACAATCTAAGAAAGTCTTAAATTAACCCGAGACGAAATTTGAAGAGTCTTAAATGAATTTCGAAGAATTTCAGCAATCTTAATCAAATCTGGACAACTCAATCTCGAAAAGTCTTCTGAATTTAGCCTTCAACAATTTCAAAGAGATTTGAACGAGCCTCCTTACACACTTCTGGAATAGTCTCGATGAGTTTTGATTAGTCTTAAATAAGCCTGGAAGAGGTAATCAAGTCGGTAAAATGAAGTGCTGGATTCACACGAGAGGTCAAATTAAAGTCATGGCCTAGAGGCGCTTGGCTGGAAGAGGGGACCAGAACTGAATTCTGCACTGTGTAAGTTTTAAAAATTCCTAAATAACTTTTTATGAATCTCAAAAAGTCTTGAAGAAACTGAAACTAGTCAGCAAGAATCATAATATAGAGTTCTAAATGAGCCTGGAAGTCATAACTAATTCTTGACAAATCTTAATCAGACCTGAAGGAGTCCTAAAAGAGATCTGAACAAGTATGGAGGACGTTCAAAGAACCTCACCAATTGAGCAACTCTGGAGCAGTCTAACAGAATCTTCATTTTGAACGAGCATTGAAGAGTCTTAACGAGTCTGAAACAAATACTGAAGATCCCCACGCGATCTAAGCGTCTTAAACAAGTTTGGAAAATGGAAAAGTCTCTTAGGCACGGAAGGGACAAATAATGGCCTCTGGAAAAGTGAGGTACAAAAAAAACAACAAGAAGTACGAAAAAAAGAAAGCTAAGAACAATGAAAACCTCCGTCTTGTTAGGCAAGAGGGCTATATTGCTAATGGAGCATTCAAAAATGTAATCAAGACTTTCCGGCAAAAACAAACTCGTTATTCTCAGTTTCAGGAGCATATTTTTCATTGAATAAACTTCCTCCATTCTCACCGCTATCTTTCTAGGAATTAATCCACTGACAAAAAGATAATCAGAAAGGTTCTCAAAAATTTGGGTAACCGGAACAGAAACAGATTCCTCTCTTAATTGTATACACAATCAATTTCAGGAGTGGAAGTATCAATGAATAAAAAAAGAATGAATGTCATCACGGCAGAGAATAGCATTCTTTGCAGCTTATTCGGCAGCTTTGCTCCCCAATACGAATAAATAACACTCTCACTTGCTCCGTAACATTCTTCCCTCTTTTGCTCCCTTTCCACAGTGATCAGCTATTTCTATCGAATGAACTTACTGATATGCAAGGTTAGTTAGTTTTCCTTTCGCCATAGGAAAACTCCGTTAGGCTGAACGAAGTATGACTCAGTGTGTTATCTAACAAAATGTACAGTACGCTCTGTTATCGGTTAGGCGCGCTACACGCTATTCGTGAATAACGACGAAACCGGTAACAGATCTTCATTGTAACAGAGTTTTCCTATGGCGGAAGGAAAACTGACTAACCCTGTATACGAAAATTGAAGAAAGAAAAGTAGATTGGAGGACTGAAGGCAAGGAGTCATGAAAACTGAAGAAAGGAAACTAGACTGGATGAATAACGATAAGATCATATTATGATCTTGCCTATCAATGAAAAGAGAGGACCTTACAGTATGAAAGCTTTGACCGTCATTCATTTCGGTTCACCTTGCGACTATGTCTGCAAACTGAATTGAGTATGTTGTAGAAATTGTACTTTATCAACGCTGTTTCAAATGAAAATATTTTCGGCCTAAATTCACCAGCCGAAAATTTGACTTCTACAGCGAACATGGAATCTCATCGCTTGAAACATTTTATTCTTCTTTTTTTTACTGAATTATTTGAAGGTTCACAAAAGTGGGCTGGAGGAAACGCTGTCGCAGTCTTTGATGAACAAGCAAATTTATAAATGGAAATGGAAGTTTAGTTTCAATTTCTCACCTATTAGTGGATTCATAATATCACAATAATTCGTACCTTGTTTTCGCTATATCCACGGGCATCGATGCGGCAGTGGTAATCAAACCCGATATCATACTACTCGTAAAATGGCACATAATATTATCTTTAAAATAACCTGTAAGAAAGTACATATATTTAATTCATTAGGACATTGCCTTCAAGCAGGGAGCTCTATCTTTCAAAACTCTAAACCATATTATATTGTAGAAGTCTAGTTACCTGAATTCAATAACAATTCCTTCACTTGAGAATAGGAAGCAAGCTGAGCACCATTCACCACCATCGATCGACCCATGGTTGGAATGGCTCCCCGCCACAACATCAACAGGCTCTCTTCTTTGGTAATTCTGATCAAAGCGTCGAATACGCTTTTGTAGTTTCTCTTCTCAGCCTCGGGTAATCTGCCATCGGCTGTCATCCTGACCAGAGCAACTTCAGCGGGAGTTCCAACGAATGCTCCGCAAGCACCGGCGACCATCCCTAATCCGGCTTTAACAGCGAAATTTGGGGGCGTTTGACCGTCGCTAGAGAGTAAAATCGTCACCTTATTTATCGTTATCACATGGAAATGCGCTGAACGTCCGATAATTTTACCTGGTAAATTTTGAAAACAGCCAAGTGTAGATTCCTAATCTCGCCGTGGTGTATGTGGCTTGTCGAAGAAGACCAGCCGACAACCCGGCGTACATGGCGAAAAATCCTTCATTTTTAATAATACTTCTGATCAAGTGGAAGCTAGTCTTGTATTCCTTTTGCTTGCCACCGGCTCCACTCAGCTGCATTCGGTTCTTCACCAAATCCAAAGGTTGAACCACACATGTGGCGGCCATTCTGGAAGCAGAGAAAATGTTACAAGCAAGCAATTGCCACCAAGCTCTGCTGGAAACATAGAGAATTTGCCGAATGTTGGACTTGATGTATGCAAGGATTTTCGAGAGCAGACAGAATGCCGTCATTTTTCAAATTTACCCTCCATTTTTTGATCGCATTTCCGAGGTTTCGAGGCACTGTACGACGCCAATTTTCAAGCCTTCAATAGCTATCGGACTAATCAAGAATTTATTAAGCTCACTATATTGATTCAAAAATCAGTTTCAGTATTTTAGCTAGACACTGCGGGGTAGTCACAAAAAGTGATGAAACATCTCCTACGAGCTCATAAGAGTAATTGTACGAAAAAATCCGGGTATCACAATGTACAGCAGGATTTTTAACGCTCAAGTGTTTCGTTACATAAGTACACTTAACTCACCCTGACAATCCTCCAAAAGCGAACTTCATATAATTAGGAACTTGAAGGTCTGACATCGTTGGTATGATTCAAATTTCACTACTGGCTTTCATAGAATTCTCAACAATTTCATCAAAACGGCTGATCCAGTCGTGAACTTCCGTGGGCAATAAACGCGAGCACATAAACTAGGAATCATAAGACAACTCGAAAGTTACTGTCGAGATGTCTCGAATAAATTTGATCATACTGACTGAACTGAAGTTATGAACGAAAGTTATCAATTCAGAAACGCCGTCTTGGTGTTGGTGCGCGTTAGATACGAAAGCGGGGAAGGTGGGGACAGACGTTGTTGACCTTTGATTATGAACGTCATCGACCACAAAATGCGGAAGGAAAAGAAAATGACGAATGCAATGTTGAAGGCTAATGAAGGCGTTGGACGTAAACTGGGAAACCGTACTTTTGTACGATTTCAAAGTAAATATTTCGTTGGAAAACACGCGAGCCACGGTATAGGAATTTAGGATATGTTTTGCGAGTATCGAAATTCTGGCATATTTTATTAATGAGACACTTCGAGTCCTTTACAGTATTCTAGTTTCCTACGTCTAATAGCAACCAAATGAACGATTAAAACATATGTCACTTCTTGTATATATGTGCTGGTTACCGGTACAGGGCACAGTAACCACTGGAAGTTGGCTTGTTCGTGCTTTCTGGTTTTGGTACTTTGCCCACTCCAGTAAACACTACTATGCATAATGCATAAGACTGAATATTGATGAGATACCCAAAGAATGCTGCGCTAAACGTTCTACGTTTTTTGTATTTCTATCTCCTAGAGTCCATTTTGGAAAACTACCCATGGAAAATTTAAGACCAGGATGTATGAATTGAACAAGAGGAGTTTTAGTATTAAGTATAGGTAGTCTTTTTGTTTCTTTCTTTTGGCTTCTTTAGAAGCTGCGGTCGGCTCACGCGTAATTCTATTTAGAGGGAGGTATCGGTTCACTAACAATTTCTAAATGAGAAATCGTCCAAAAACGATGAAATTAATGACGAATCAACGGGAGCTAGGAGGCAAATGCCTCTGACCTGAAAGGGTTTCAGGCATGTTAAACTAAAATGTGGCCTCTTCTCCTAATGAAATTCATAAAACATCAGAAATGAAATTCTAAAATATAGCGGTCTGGGCTATTTTCTTTCGTCAACCTGCCCCTGCAAACCAAATGAAATTGTTGAAAAATGATTCTCATTTAGGTTCACAAAACCGAAAACGAAAATTGGTTCTCGTTTTCGTTTCGCTCAGCGAAGATGATCGGTTCAGGTTCTATTCCAATCCCTGTTCAACAGTTTTCAACGTTCAAAGAATTAGATATGAGGAAATTAGCATGTATGATACACATTCATTATTTATATGCGACCAAAATGTAAATTTGATTAGCAGTTGGTGTAATTCCAGGGATGCGCTAATCCGGGGAGGGATGATGAAGGAGCCTCCCCACGCAAGGTCTGAATGTTGATTCTATTTGGAAATCATGATATGTTGGTTTGTTCCTACAACTAGGATAAGTTAACACAGACAATGTTTTCACGAGCTGAGTCAGAAATGTACCCCCTCCCCTTCGCCTACAATGCCTTTTCAGTGTCTCAGTATAATTCATATTCCTGATCTAATTCTCATTGGTAAATAATGAGGAATAGAAACAGTAACCAAGATGAAAAAGGCCGAAAAAACTGTTACCAAAACCAAAAACTCGATCACAGAAATTAACAAGATTTTGAGGAGGAACAAAGTGTAAAGAATTCCTGTGAAGCTATACCTATAATTTAAAAAAACAAAACAAATGGGCCAAATCAATGATAATACATAGTAATCTAAGACCAGCATAAGCGCGCAAAGAGCCGACTTACAGTGCAAGGGGGGGGGGCTTCAAAACTGTTATTTATTAATATTAAAAAAAAAAAATGTTTATACAATAAAAAATTATATGACAAATTTCATTAATAATTTAATCTTAGAATTAATCTCCTATGGGGTGACAGGTATCAAGATAAATCCAAAAATTCTTTCATTGGTAGGTATAATTTTTTACTTTTCTTCTTTCTTTTTGGGAGGGGAGGGCTTCCAGTGGATCTGTGTGGGGGCTAAGCCTCCAAACATTTCCTATTTGCGCCTATGAATATCACACTGATCTTAAGATCACTTTGAAATTTAAAAAATATCGCTGTCACGGAAATAGTCGGGGAGCAAAAGAAACGGAACCTGAACTTATCATTTTCATTGAGTGAAACGAGAAACATAAGTAATTTTAATTTTCTGGT
The DNA here is from genome assembly GCA_031841125.1 of Acanthococcus lagerstroemiae. Classification (NCBI taxonomy): domain Eukaryota; kingdom Metazoa; phylum Arthropoda; class Insecta; order Hemiptera; family Eriococcidae; genus Acanthococcus; species Acanthococcus lagerstroemiae. The sequence goes on from CM063107.1 coordinate 70,670,144, forward strand.
TCGAGAATCTGAATGGAAACCAGGGCTGCTAGAATGAATTTGGAATGTATTGAAACACGATGTAATGAAAAGAATAATTGGATATAACGTTAAAGTACGATTCCTGATGGATTAAACTTCTCAGTATTATCATAATGTAAATAACATTTCGAAGTAAATCTTTGAAAATGAGTATTTTATTGAGCTGCATACCCCCACGGTAATGACATAGACTAAAGAGGTACTTGATGTCGGTTATCGGAATTCGTCAAGCATCTGACTGAAATCGAATGTTTTTAAAAGGCATACAGTATTATGAAATGAAAATTTATGTCGTAAAATTGGCACATTTAACGGACAAACGACACACGAGCATGGAGAATATTGGCTCTACCACTTGAACTATAACATACTGAGTAACAGGTACACAATGTAATTCAAATGTTGCTGATAAGTTTTCGTCGTTTGTACAAATATCGTATCTGCTGTGCAAACATTTGAAGGGATGCACAAGTGAAACCCTCGTAATTACCAACTTTGAGAAACTATCCCAGATGACAAACAGGGACACCGTCAGCATTCTTTCACGGATGATAGGGGCATGTTGAATGATTATTGTTTTATCTAGTGTAAAGCGAGAAATGAAACCGTTTCACTGGTATAAGTGTGCAAAACAGATAACTATATACACTTCTATCTAGTGTAAAATTTGAAACGGAAGATCTCATCGCCCCTTTCTGGCAGCGCTCATGATGACAAGCAGCCGAAGTCAATACTGACGCTGAATTCTGGGAGTAAGTAGGACAAGAGATGAGCAGGCTGTTTCCAAAACCATTCGTATTTTGTGATTTTTCAATGTTTGCTCGTTTTTAAAAATGCAGCACTTGTTGTTGACCCATTTTTCCGGATCGATCATCACACCTGATAATAACAGAAACACGGAAGAAAACAGAATCGCTTTACTATAATTAAATAGAAAAATTAACGTAAATACAAAATATTATTTATTACATCGACTAAAGAATCATCCGAATCGATCAAATATTCAGAAGTATTAGTCGGTAATACGAGGAATATTCTTCATTTTACGCACTTGAACCTAGTAGTTCATTTGATCGTTCAAGTGCTTATTCATCCAATCACGAATTGCAGGCTGGTTCGACATCAAATCCACAACTTGATTCACGTGATAACATAGTGATTCGATTTGCTTATCCCACGTAGGCAGAACATCACGAGCTGTGGAATAAAGTTGGACCACGCTATGAAACTAAATCTGTCCATAAATTATTATAATTTTTATTATACTGAAAAAGTCATTACTTTCGAAATGAACAATGGCTAAAATCTGATCGATAAATCCGTTCATACGACCTTCCGTTATCATTTGACTAGCAATTTTCTCAGCTTTGCACGGCGATATTTCTAATAAAGCGCCCAATTCTTCGAATGTAACATTGTTGTACAATTTACTGGCAGATAGTAAATTGTGTTCTATAACAGCTCTCTCGAGGATAGTCGAACCTGACGAATCGCATTATTAAGAACCATATTCTTTCTTCGGTCATTACAGATATCCACTCAAAAAATTCGCTTACCGTCACCCGTTAGAGCTTTCTGATGAGGTAATAACATAGAAGCGAATTCTTCCAGCTCAGACCGACGAATTATACGATCCAGATACATTTTCTCGAGAATAGAAAAGGCAGGCAATTGTTGACAACGTTCATCTTTAAATAACGTTGCCAACATCCTGCTTCTTTGCTGACCTGATAAACATTACAGAGTTGACGATGGATCACAATCAAGTATTAATGTGGTACGACTTCGTTAACTTTTGCTTTACCTGCTGACGCAAGAATTGTGCAAATGAGGGCGTTACGTAGAGCAGTCATTCTTTCTTCTTCGTGAATAATATTTCTGTATGATAATTCGTTGTAACGTTGGGCAGCTTCGATGAATTTTCGACGATAATCCAATACTCGGGCGTAGCAAACCTTATAATACACTTGGAGTCTTTCGTCATCAGAATCAGCCTATATTTTCAACATACGGTAATTTCAGTTCTTACTTTTAGTACAGTACATTTTTCTGAAATCTATTCAAGATTTACCTGTAAATGAGAGGCTCGATTAATATATGCCTCAGCTTGAACTGGATCATCGTCTTCCAGGAATAACCGAGCTATTTTCATATACGTTTCTAGTTTATAATTCACAGTATATTGCCTGAAATAAGAATCTCTAAGTGAAATCTGACTCGCGTACCAAATACTTACAACTTGAGAAAAATCTCAGAATTTACTTTTGTCCAGTTTCCAATGGTATTCCAACTAGAACAGTTGCTGCTTCTCGCCAATTTTCTTCTCTTTCATAGATTGATGATAAATGTTGCCGTATGGCTGCGACTTGTTCTTCAAAGGAGATTACTCTTGGCTGGACCTAAAAACAAGATGTAGGGACATATTTTACATTCGTCAAGTAGGAACAAGAAACATAGGCTGTAATAGTACTTACTTTATCGAGCGTGAAATGTGAGATGGTTTTCGATAGTTCATCAGGTAATTTCGTCAGATGATTGGTTATATCGGTTAATATTTGACGGGAAATAACCAAACTAACATTTTCATTTACAACTGCAAAAAAGAAAAGTTTACGTAAGATTCTATACAGATACAGAAAACTATGTAAATACTACAAACTGAAAAACAGAGTATGCTCACAATCAGGAGAGCCAAATAATGAACTAAGACCTTTGATTTGAAAAAAATTCGTGAGAAAATACAATCCACGAATATCGGCGAACAATTTTTGACTACAATACCAATGACTGCACGTTATTTACATCAACTTTGAGCGCTTTCGAACTACATACTTCACGTAGGTAAACGCTTAAATTTATAAATTAAGATTTCAACTGATGATACAAACAGATATCGAAACATACCTGCTTCAATGAAAACTTTCAGCGATTCTGAAATTTCTACAGGGGGAGCATTCAGGATATTTTCCAAGATTAAGCGATACCTAAACAGATACCCAAACAGTAGATGATGAACATGCATATTATATCACAGTGAACAGTTAAAAAAGAAAATTTATATTCAACTACCATAAGCTAATATTTACTTTTCGACTTGATCTTTGTGAGTCCCTGCGTAGCTTGAAAGTTGAGATACCATCTGCTTAACTGAAGAAACAGAGATATCCATTTTCGCAACTTTATGCAGAAAATAATCAGATAGAAAAGAGTCCTGAAATGTAATGAATTTATTCTGAAATTTTTCAGAGGAACTCGGCGTACGGCAATGAGCACAATTTTTTATTGATAATTGATTAGAATCATAGACTAATAACTGATGTGGAACCTTGTGGAACACATGCAAGAGCACGAAGCAAGGAGCAGAACGCAACCCGCTACACATCACGCGGCACGGAAGTCTTAACACAGGCACTTATGGACAAAACCCGTTCTTTTGCGTTTTTCTCGGAAAACACTCATTTATATGAAAAATTTATAAGAATGAAAGTTGTAGCCCTTGTTATTTTCTTTCCAATAAGTATAGCTGCAATTTTTTTGGTTGAGAATTTGAGATAGGAGTAAATACATTGGTTTAAATAGTAGCTCACGCCTTTCAAGACTTCTGTTGCAGGGTTGCGATATTTTAAACAAAATTGTTTTAATCATTATGTTTTAAACACGGGAATTTCAGAATAAAACGTTTTAAACATTTTCACCGTTTTAAACGAGAATTAAACGTTTAAAACAGTTTTAAACATGTTTTTTTTTTTAAGTCGTTTTATGGACAAAAAATGCTGTTTCTTCACAAATTTTCATCATTATTGCAAATTTTTATAGCGGATACAGCTTATGTTGATAAAAATAGAGAATATCTATAATTGTCAGTATTGTTTGCTATTTGCCTAGAACAAAATTAAAACTTAAAAGAAACATAACTGGCTACCCGCAATACACATCGATGTATGGGTATTTTGAAGTTGGAGGGGAAGGACGAGTTCAAGAACACGTTATCAGCGCCGTGAAAAAATTATGTTTCTTAACTGGACCAGACTATAATTATTTTGTCAGTCAACTTGTTGACATATGGCATTATCCCTTGAAACAATGAGAAAAATCCTTGTTCTCTTGAAAGACACAATGAAAGTTTGAAGAAAGCAATCACCTTATAACTTGAATGATTTTTCGCTTTAAAAAAGGAAGAAAGCGGGGGTGATAAGAAGGGATTCCAAGAAATATGCTTTTGCATGTTGTTTTTTTTCTGTTGAAGTAGATAGAGAATATCCATGTTATGTTTGTGATTCATAGAATTTTAAGAAGAATGAGCCACACCCACATTGAGCATATTATTTTGGCGTATTTTAGTTATAATTATAAAAGTATAATAGGTAGTATGTTTTGACATGTTCTCTGCTTTTTCAGAGCATGTTCAAGACATTTGGCTAATTTCCACCATTTTGGCAAAATATTCCCCCTACCTCCCTCCCCCACCAATATTGCACTATTTTTGTCTTCTAAGAAGATGAAATTGCAACAACTGCAACTTTTTACAAACCAAAAAATATTCTCCGCAAAGTTTTCCACCTATATTACATATAGACACTATTGTCAAATAATGTTGCAATGTTCGCCTGCAAAAAAAAAAAAAAAAAAAAAAAAGACTTTTTGCACGTTTACTGTAGGACCTATTTTTTGTGTATTGACCGGCTTCATTCTTCCATTCCAATTTGGATATTTAGAATTTAGACTGATTTTGAATCAGTGATCTTCTGAACTCAGGAAACTTCCTGTGACTGATGACATCTTTAGATTCCACGCAAATTTGTGCGATTTTACGTTTAAAACACTCTTTACGAAAAAAAAAAAACTATTTTAAACACGTTTACAACATCAATATTGAACATTCTAAAAAACAGATGTTTTAAACAAAAAAAACATGTTTTTTGTTCTTAAAAAAAAAAAACAGTTTTTTTTTTTTGCAACCCTGCTCAGTGGACCAACCTGTTCTAGTAAGGTACTATATACCAGGGTTGAGAAGCTTATTGAAAAAAACTTCTCTTCCGACTTCTGGCTTCCATAATTTTAAAAAACTTCCAGCTTCCGACTTCTGGCTTTTGTTATTTCAAAAAACTTCCAGCTTCCGACTTCCAGCTCCCAACATTTCACTTTTCACCTCCAGCATCTTTCAAACCCCCCTCCCCTCCAAAGAATAAGAAGCACAAAACAAGTTTAAATGAATTAATCTATTAGACTTTAAAGCAACGAGTTTAAGAGCTCTTTTCTTATAAATAATGACTGACAAGTTAGGCCAAATGCTGACTCTGAGTTGGAACTTGGAAGCCAAAAAGAAGCCGTTAAACAAAAGACTTCTCTTCCAGCTTCTGGCTTCCAAATGGAATTGGCTTCCGGCTACCGGCTTCTCGATTTGAGTCAGGATACATAAAAACTTCCGGCTTCCGCTTCCAGCTTCTTTCACATCCCTGCTATATACCAAGTGCGGACACCCGCCATTTTGGATCCAATCGCCCCCGTTGATGCCGAATCGACTGCGCCCGTACGCTTCGCATAGTCGGATTTGGTATCCGCGGGCACTGCAGAATTCAAAATGGCGGATGTCCGCACCTGTTATATAGTACTTTCTAGTTCTAGCAGGGCTGCAAAAAAAAAAAAGTTTTTTTTTAACAAAACAAAACTAACAACTTTTTGTTTAAAACGTTTTTTGTTTTAAAACACAACTGAATGTTTGCAAATACCAATGTTTTAAACGCGTTTAAAACAAAAAAAAAAAACATGTTTAAAACTATTAAAAACAACTTTCAATTTTTTAAATTCATAATTTCAACATTGTTGATTATTATGGGTTACAGAACTATTACAGTTACATATAGGTACGGTCAGTGGCATATTTAAGGGTGTGGGGGGGGTCCAGTGGGCCTGGACCCCCTCCCCCCTTGGCAACTCCAATTTTTTTATAATCTACTTGCGCCCGCTTCCCCCGTCTACCGCTCTGCTCTATCGCCCATATTAATTTTTTGGACCCCCTCTCTCAATTTCATCCTGGGTACGGTTATTCAGATAACAGACGTTGGTACTGTGTCTGAATATTAGCTTCAAAGCTTGAACATTTCAGATTTGGTTTTGTTTTATCAATACAATTGCAGGAAGTTAGCGATGAAGCTAGCAAAAAGCTGATTTTATTGACTTTAACTTATCAGCTAGTCAATGAATGCAGTAGGTAAAATTTCCATAGAAGCTGACAACAACATAGAACATAGCAAAAACCCTCTTACTACCTCGCTATCTGCGAGACTGCGAGGTCGCTTGTTTTTTTGTTGTTTTTTTGTCATCTCATCTCAGCTCAGTGTCTACTGTCTAGTTTGTCCACTGTCCACCTAACTTTTATTATGTGAATCAAATCAAACGTTTTGCAGATATGTTTGCAAAACATGAAATTCTGAGTGAAATGAGCCCTATTTGAAATTCCATATTTTTGCACATTTCGATATAATTGCATATTTGGTACAAATATTTTAGAAGCACATTTTATCACATTTTCTGAATTTTTGCATTTTTGGACATATTTTTGAAATTTACTACACTTGGACGCTGTTAAGCGTAAGGGAACCACCCTACATTTGTGAACAAAATGAGTTATTAGTATCGTTAGAAAGAGCGTAAAAAGTAAAAACTAAAAAGTAGAATTTTTCAAAACAGGGCCCCCTATTCAAATATGGGTACTCATGTTGAAAAAAGCTTATCAGTAAACGCTATGTCATATAGTTTCTACAGGGCTCTAGATTTTGCTGCTTAGTTCCCTTACGCTTAACAGCGTCCAATTGGTCTCTAATTTCTCGGTCCAAAACCGACCCTCTTCCAGCAGCTAAAGTCTGGTCCAGTTAAGAAACATAACTGGCTACCCGCAATACACATCGATACAATATATGGGTATTTTGAAGTTGGAAAGGAAAGACGAGTTTGAGAACACATTATCAGCGCCGTGAAAAAATTATGTTTCCTAACTGGACCACACTAGCTGCTTGTTTCCTATAAATTATCTTTTTAAATGTTCAAAATGTAGCTTTAAAGTAATGACATTTCTTTTAAAAACTTGTTTTTTTTTTTTAATTAACAATAAAAAATCATATTTAAAACGCTTAAAAAACGTTTAAAACGTTTTTTTTTTTTTTTGGTTTAAAATATGTTTTGGTTTTTTGTTGTTGTTTTAAAACGTGTTTTAAACATCTTGAGTTTAAGCCAATCAGTAACGGCTTATCACCCTATAAAGCAGAGATGGAAAGCCGTATGATAAAACTTTTGCTTACGGCTTTAGCTTCTGACCTTGGAAAATAAAACTTTAGCTTTTGCTTTTCAAATTTTTTCATATTTAGCTTTCCCTTTTGGCTTTTGCTTTTCAATACAAAAATCATCTGCTTTCAACTTTTTGCTTTTGACTTTCGGCTTTTTCCCTAAATTTTGAAAATTTTGTACAACATTATATTTTTTAGAAATAGCTTTTCACAACACTGCTTACCAGTGAACCACATTAACAGCACTGACCATTGAGATAATGAAAATGAAAATGAAAATTTGAAATTATAATTTATAAATAGATAAATACTGGAGAAGCTGTAAAAAATAAAACTTTTGCTTTTGCTTTCAATTATTTGTGCGTTCTAGCTTTTGCTTTCAGCTTTTGCTTTTTAGGTAAAAACTCTTCGCTTTTGGCTTTCCGCTTTCAGCTTTTAGCTTGCTTTCCATCTCTGCTATAAAGTATAAACACAAGTGCGGCAGTACGCCATTTTAGTTCCAACCGCACCTGTAAATGCCGAGTCGGACTATGCAAAGCGTACTGCCTGCGTAAAGTGGTCCAGTTAAGAAACATAACTAGGGCTCTATAGTTTCACTTTCACATAGGTATGCTAGGCCGTCATTTTGGTTCGGAATTTTTTGATACCAAAACGCATTGATACACAGCGTCGCGTGGTATCATTCGCTTTAGAAGTTTTCAAAAAGCTGAACCAAAATGGCGGCATAGTATACGTATGTGAAAGTGAAACTATAGAGCCCTAGTTATGTTTCTTAACCGGACCACTTTACACAGGCAGTACGCTTCGCATAGTTGGACTCGGCATCTACGGGTGCGGTTGGAACTAAAAATGGAACTACAGCCTTAACATAACTAGCTACTCACAATACACATCGATATATGGGTATTTTGAAGTTGGAGGGGAAAGACGAGTACGAGAACGGGTCATCAGCGCAGCACTGTGAAAAAATTATGTTTCTTAACTGGACATCTGGAGACCTATTATGAAACTTTTATCACGATACCAGCATACCACAAATCATTACAGTGGTAACTTGATAGGGTTTACTGTACAAGTTACCACTGTAACGATTTGTGGTATGGTGATAAAAGTTTCACAATAGGTCTCCTGGACCAGACTTTAGTCACTGTGGCATCGACGGGCGCGGTTGGAACTAAAATGGCGTATTGCCGCACTTGTGTGTACAGTGCTTTACGAATAGGGAATAGGGCTTTTCAGTACTCCATATTGCATACTTATACGCCTCTTCTGTTATCACTAAATAGTAGTTAGAAAATGGACCTTAAATTACTCGAACGGATAGTACTTTTCTTCGACCGAGAGTGGACCTGTACATCTTCAGAAACTAGTCCACTACCGCTATCCACTTTCTTAGAATGATAGAACATCTAAGTAGAACATGAATACTTTTTGATAAGAATTTGAGTTGTTTTTTTTAGTGCGAGCCAATTTCGCTAAAATGGAAGCGCATATTTGCATTTCTGCTAATTAACTTTTTTATTACTTTGTTCAGGAAATTAATCTGTGTACACCGCTACATCATTTATAATGAATCACGTTACGGATACTAGCGAATTCTTCAAGTGCTAATTTGAGAAAGAACTGGTGTACATCAATTTGAAAACAATCGGTATGACGGAATTGGTAGAACCGGAAAATTCTACTTTAAGTATTAAGGAAGAAGAATCGGAAACCAGATTACCACCGGATACTGAATTTCAAGAGCCTGAGAATCTGGTCAAGTATGAAAATCGGGACACGGAACCGACCGATAGTAATAATGATGACGATTCACTCGTTAGTATGTCACGTACCGAGCTGATACAATTATGTAAAAACAGCAATTCATATATCAGTAATTTGGAGTCCAAATTAGCCAATTGTGAAGGTATAATTATGTTATCTACTCGTTAACATTGAACTTCGTTGCTGTTGTACACGTGCCTGTTGAAATAGTGTTTCCATCGTATTTACAGCGGAAATCTTATCGTTGAAAAATGCTGCAGATTATCAAAAACAACGTGACCCATCTTATAGAGAAAAAGTTCTGTTGAGAAAATTGTCTTTGAAAGAGCAGGAAATACAAGATTATGCGGTAAACTAATGGTTTTCTGAATCATGAATATAATTAAATTATTATTTGCATTGTAATATTTTCAGGTATCTAAAGGGCTGTTGTTTTTACAGGCACAAATAAATGAACTTAAAGCAGCCCAAATACCATCCTTAGTTACGCTGAAATCTACATTGTTAGATCCCGCTATAAATATAATTGTTCAAAAATTGAAAAATGAATTAAGTTGTACGAAAGCGAGTTTAGAAGAAACTCAAAATGAACTGAATGCTTGGAAATTTACCCCTGACAGGTATGATACATTCTGTGTTAATATTTTCGTTTGTGCTGACGTATCTAATGATACAAATTTGCACTGATTTTATTTTCTACTTCAGCAATACGGGAAAACGACTGATGGCCAAATGTCGATTACTACATCAAGAGAACGAAGAACTTGGAAAAATGATCTCTAGTGGAAGAGTTGCTAAACTAGAAGGGGAATTAGCATTGCAAAAAAGCTTCAGCGAGGAAGTGAAAAAATCTCAGTTTGGTATGTACAGCTTACAGAATATGTGTCATGAACTCATTGCTCGCGTTGTAGGTCACGCAGTCTGCTATTTGAAGGGATTCAGAGTAAGCTATTTGAAAGAATTCAGAATGATAATTTGTAAATGCTGAATGCTGGGATTGCATTATAAGCCTTCAGCTGATGAAATATTTTATATTCCATCCTAAAATGCATACCGGATTTTGGTTATACGCTTGGGCGAGGAGGACCAGCGGGTTATTTTGTTTCAAAAATTGATTTTAATCCTCGTAATAAAAGATTTTAAATGATTTTTCGAAATCCTCAAGGAGGAAGGCTAGCTCCTGGGGAGGGGGGGGGGCTTAGCCCCTGAGCCTTCTGAAAAGTCTGTCTATGGTAAAATGTGCGAATATTGTATGGTGTTTGTAGGCATGTTCGCCATAAAGTTTCTTTCAGTTGGTGCTTTCTCATTTTCCATTAGCCTCGGTAGCTGTGTTAAATGATCGAACTAATAGTTTCCTGTGAATATTCTCAATTTTCACCTATTTTTTGTACTAAATTTCAGGGAATATTCTCTAAAATGTTTCCAATATGTTCACAGTATTTTCTGTTAAGTTTTAACCTTTTAACCTTATTCTAACGTCTGTGTTGCATACAGACCTGTAGAGAGAAAAAGAGGGCCTGGGGTCTTTTCCACGGGCCCCCTCCTTCCAGTTCACTGTTTTCTTTGTCAGATGGGAAAAAATTATAAGCTACGGGATAAGAGGTTTCTTTCATGGTGCAAGGAGTGATTGCTGATTTGATGTACAGTATGATGTAGCCGTAAGCATTGAAATTCAGGTATTTTAAAAATATCGAGCTCTCCTGTAAGTCCGGGCCCGGGGTATTTTCTCCCTTTCCCCCTCCCTCTCGACAGGGTTGGTTGCATATTGAATAGTTCTTCTTAATTGTTAATTCTGGATGCTGACGTATAGAATTCGGTGCTAGATTAGTAGGACATGTACATTTTCCTCGTTTGTAGGGTGTGCCAATTCACTCTTTCTTCTTCTGTGGTCCAGAGCGCTTTCGGCTATTATGCCATCATTAGTGGAGTACCCTAAATGAGACTTGTCTCTTGTGGTCCTAGAAGAAGAAAAAGTGAATTGGCACACCTTACAAACGGAATATTACCAAGTTCACTCACACTCCGAAATGGACACTAAAATTTAAGTACATTTTTGCCCTCTCGGTGCCAGGTTACCTATCGGAAATTTACACTGCGAGAAAAATTCCTCCCCAATCAGTTATCCCCACTGGATATTTTCTGTCGACTTTACAGAAGTGACCGAATATTGTTAATTTATAGAACTGGACGAACTTCTTCAAGACCTTGATGAGGATGTGGAAGGCATGCAGGGAACTATCTATTATTTGCAGCAAGAATTGAAAAAATCTAAAGAGAAAATCCTCGACCTAGAAGCGAAAAACCAAGAACTTCGAAATGTATTGGACCGCAATGCAAATCAAACTTCCGACTCTACCGATAGCAAATTGCCAATAAATATAGCCAATACTAATGACTCCCGTGCAAATTTCACCGCTGAAGATGAGTCGTCTAATGATTCGTGTCTTATTTTGAAAGTCAACCCTGAGGAAGAGTACGCCACTATGTTAAGTATAAACGACGAGACGATAAAAACCGAAGAGAATGAAACTGACTTCAAGAATAAAAGACTGCTGGATGATTCATTTAAAAATGTTCCTCCGAAGAAACAGAAAAGACTCAATGTGAGTCAAGAATTGATGGAAAAAAAGGATGATGAAAAAGAGTGATGTTACGTTCAGTAACCAGTTGAAAATGGCACTGGACGATGGAACTGGGCTTGTTTATAAATACGAGTACTAATTTTAATAGGATACATTAATCTTCTGTGTATTTACGGCATTTTGTGGGCTTGCGTACCCGTCTTCCATGTTGCAAATGTATTTTAATGTATAGTATTTGTGGATTTTTGTTGTAAAAAAAAAATAATAAAAATAAAAATTTATTTATATTTTGTTGTTGAAATCGGGTGGGGGAATCAGTCATCTATTTGTTCTTTATATTGTTGTACAATATGTATTTGCGGATTCGTGAGCGATATTTTCGAAAAATTCTAAGATATGATTCGTCTTGGTGTGTGAAGTTGAACCAGAAAAGGGTCACAGAAGGTTTTTTTCCCTTGTTTTTCTTTTCCTTTATAACGGAAGAGAGTAACGAATAACAGAAGAACGCAATTAATGTTGACGTTGATGCTTGCATGAACTTACGAATGAATACATTTTTGTCGTCTCAGCATGACAAGCCATTTCAGCAAATCCAGCGAGCATTCTAGTCTTTTCAATCAGTGCATGTATTGATTCATGCTTCGTAAAAATTGTAAGAGGGTTGATTTATTAGGGAAGATGAGTGATATTTTTGAAGATGAGAAAAAGGAAGGGGATGTTTTGCTTAAGTGATGTGCAGAGTATACGTACCTACGTGGCCTGTCTTCATACTTACACAAAGTATTCTTTAGTCCAGTATCGCAAATATAAGCGCAGGTACTCTTAACTAACTTAGTTAACAAATTAACTCGTTCTGGATAGTTTGATGTTGAAATAGAGCATTTTCCTGCTAGAAGACCTTCCGTTCAGGGTTCAGTTCGAATTCTGGTCAGCAAATGTGATTAGAAAATGATAAAAATGCAAATTTCCCCAAGAGTAGGTACATGAATTTCACTTCATCAGCTTCCGTTCTGCTTAAATAAGTAAGATCATCAACATTCAGGTTTCATCTAAATGAACAGCGTGAATTCTCTGAAACTACAAGTGAATAAAGTTGATAATGACCACAATTTAAAAGCTCGAATAATCCGAATGTACAGTTCAATTAACTACCTGCAGGAATTCGACATATTGGGGCTGTTGGAAGCGGTGGCGCGAGGCGCGCTGTTGTTTACCCTGAAACCCTGATCAAGGGGAATTTATCATTTACAGGCGTATGAAGAAATCTCAAAATATTATGAAAATGTAAGCGTTTATCAAAAAAATCAATAGAACAAAATTTGTAGTACATAAAATTTCCTTTTCATTGAGACCATTTTTATTTCAATCTGTTAAATTTTTCTAAAATGTGTCGTGTTTCAGTAGTTCCTTCTTTTCACGTGCCTAAAATTGTAGAGGGCGACTCTTTCGCGCTTACAGTCCCAATAGCTGAAGTTGATATACTTTCCCCGCGTAAAATAAATTCTATACTTATACCTATGTGGAAGTGTGTGGCATTTCTGTATTCGGCTATCAAATTCAAACTTCCTTGTGGAATTTAATATACCTACACTATCCAAATGAAGTTTAAATGTGGGTGCGCATCAAAATTATTAGTAGATAGCTTGCTACATATGTGAAGTGCTAAAAATGTCGTTGTTTTCAGCATCATTATTATTACGCACGATCTTCTCCTGTTACCATCGCATGTCAAATTTCTAGTTTGTGCCCGAAATATAACACGTGAGTTCAAAGTTGGAATGTTATGATACATTCCGCGAACAATCGACTTGGCAAAGAAAACAATTTACCAGCTCGGTGTTCTATTCTAAATTTGATTCCCGCTTTGATGTGCAAAATAATAGAACCTCTGCGAAGTAGAATCATCTATGTGAGAAGGGAAGTTAATTTGCGTATCAAACGTGCTGAATTCTACTGCAAAACGAGAGTCCGGTTATCGCGAATGGTCTTTCATTAATTATAAAGTGTGTATGAGGGTATGATGTAATTAGAGGACTATAATCTTAATCTGTTCTAAAACTTGCACGGAAGACAACTTCGGATTGATGTTGAAGGTAAATAGTGGCCGGCGGTAGGGGTTCATCGAATAATGTGAGGCAGGCGACCTGCTTATATAGGGTTGCTACACGTCCAGTATTTTACCGGACTGTCCAGTATTTCGTCGACTTTTCCGGTGACAATTAAAGACCCTTACCGGACAATAGAAATGTCCAGTATTTTCAAAAATTCGTAAAAATAAAAAAATAAAAATAGTATTACAAATTACTGTTTTGAAGTACTTTTTCGGTATTCTTATGTGTCCCTCGTTTATTTTTCTGCATTTTTGTGAGTTCTTCTATGTTTGTGTACGTTCCTCTATAGTTTTTTAATTTTTTACTTGTTCCAAATGTGTTTATTATTCCTAAGATTCAAATGTAGCAACCCTATGCTTATACCTTTAAACTGAATTCCATTCGAAGCATTTGAAGTACGCGAAAATAATTATGAGAAGAGAACGCATCCCCGACGCGCAATCAGTTTCCCTCTAGTTACCGAGAGTTACCCGCGGAAAAGTTACCCATTTGTTATCCTCGAATTAACCCTCAGATTACCCTGGTTCCCCTTTAGTTCCCTTTGTTCCCCCATAGTTCCCTTTGTTCCCCCTGTAGTTACCCTTGTCCCCCTTTAGTTACCCGGGTATCTTGTGGGATTTTGCGCATCGGGCTGTTTCTCATAAATCTTATGTGGAGAATTAGTTCTAATAGTAAGTTTAACTCCTCGCTCTTCAAATTATCAATTATTTAGTGAATTCAAAGGATACAATAACTTGACTGATTTCTAAAGAAATTTGAGTCTCGCTTGCGGAAGTTGGTGTGCTTAACGTTTATATTCAATTCAATTCAAATTACCGTTATTGGAGAATAGCTACAGGTTATGTCTACAGGTAATATCCTTTTTACACTTTCCCTGATACCATGTCAGGACCCGTGCCGCAGTTTCTCTGGTCCATACCAACAACCATAAAAACAGACAAATACGCAAGCGCAATACCATTCACAGGAACACATACATACAAAATACAAAAAATCCTCAACCAATACAACATAAAACTCGGAATCAAAAATAGACCTCCTCTGATCAAACAAATAAGCAACGACAAAACAGAAACAAAGGACAGAAACAGCAGCAGCGGTGTATACAGACTGGACTGTGAATACTGTGACATGACCTACATAGGAGAAACAGGCAGAAAATTCACAACCAGAATCAAAGAACATGAAAAATCACAGAAGCTAAATGATGACAAATCAGTAGTATATAATTAGTGTGATACAGACACACATTTTTTTTTTTGAAGAAAAAAAATGTGTGGATGTATCACACTAATTATATACTACATCCACATCTATTTACTCTAATTTAACGTTTTTTCAACATGCTCAACGAATCTCAACGAATGTAAAATCGATTCAAGAACCGATTTTTAACACACTTAATGAACTTTCAACAAACTCAAAATCAGTTTCAAGAATCAATAATCAGCTTAGCAGCTGCGGAGCACCATAGGTGCTCCGCAGCTGCTTTAAAAAAAATTCTGGCTCACATTTAATTTTACTACTATTTAACCGAAAAAACCTGTATCATATTTAGTTTACCATTTCTGAACCGAAATTCCAGTATCCCATTCTTTACGGTTTCAAGTCCAAAGATCCTGACTCACCTTTTTTCGGTACGTTCACCGAGTTTTAATGGGGACTATTTCAACAATTAAATCAGAGCAAGAACCGATAAAATAAATACACTTTTAAATCCGACAAACTCGATACGGTAATGAATCCGTAATTTTTCCAAGCTCACATTTTTTCTCAACAGGTTCTGCGAACTTTAATGTCTATAATTTCGGTAATGAATGCGTCATTTTTCCAAGCTCACATTTTTTTTCTTTTTGTACAAGGTCACCAAACAGCATTTTGGTGCGTAAGATTAATGTGTATAGGAGAGGAGAGAAAGAAAATTATATATTCCTAATTCATTCATGGTTTTTCAAGGCCACCAAACTCCTGTTTGGTCCATAAGACTCAATGCATTATAGAGAAAAACATATACTGTATACAGACCAAACGACTCTTGCTTCCATAAGACCAATGTAACTGAGAGAGAAAGAAAATTACGTATTCCTAATTCATTCATAGTTTATCAAGGTCACCAAACTCCTGTTTGGTCCATAAGACTCAATGCATTAAAGAGAGGCAAGCGTTTTACTCGTTGCGTTTCGATAGAGTCGGTACATAACATAATTTTTTTTGTATAGCTTTTGCTCTCGCCATATTTTTCATCAAAATTCCACGGCTGTCTGTGCTCCTTTTCGTACGTATATTTCAACATTAATGCGTGCTAAGACTATGTTGTATTACAGCACGCGCTCTAACTAGAAGCGTTTACAGATGATCGCTAATTTTTTCAACAGATCAGATTTTTTCAACACGCTTAAGAAATTTCAACGCGCAATTTTTGATTTTTTCATTCAAACACACTCAATGATGGTAAATTTAACGTGCGTGGGAATTGCACCCATGTTTTTCAACACTGAAATATTATACTGAAACAGTGCTGATTCCATCGTAAGTTTGAAACACGGTGGTTTGAAACAACAAATACGAGTACCTATAGGATAAATTTGGTGAGAAGGAATCCATTAGAAAGTTCAGAGAATATGATGAGCGAACGTCGAGAGTGAACTCTATCCCTTTCCAGTATTTGCAGTTTGTAGTACGAATTCTTCCAATTCTATGCGCTGTAAATATCATCGTTTTCATGGTACACGTACGTGTCCCGTACATGACACGATTGAGGATCGAAAGCCACACCATTCTTTACTCGAAGATACACAAAATACATTACTTATCGAGAATTCTTTTTATTATAATCAGGTAGTACTACCACACGTTATCAATCGATTACGCCTAGCGGCGTCATTTGTTTGACGGTGAACGAGAAAAGGGCCGCTAAACCTCGGGCGAACGTTCTTTGTTCATCGTTGTTCATAAGTAACGAAAAAATTCTTTCCAAATTTGGCGTTATTGCGTTCATCCAATCCACTCTTTCCGAAAATCTCAATTCCTCTGCAAGAGTAAACACACAATATAACTGAAACTACAAGATTCGCAACATACACGGTAAGAGACTTACCCTCGTCAGAATCATATTCTGAAATAGCACTGTCTGAATCCGGTGGTATAACGTGAAAACGACTTGTGTGCGTCGTAGGGATTTGAAAGGTTGGATCCAAGTCACGTTGCCTAAAATTCACACCTAAACGATTAGTTTTGTAATTATAAACGTAAACTGAAAGTGAACAGAGAGATACTCACTTTTTATAAATGTAATCATTGATATGATCTCTCTTTCCGAAGGTTAATCCTCGCTGTTTTCTCACCAAAGGCTTAATTTTATTCATGAAATGGTTCGAGTCGAAAAGCGGACCCGCTGCAGCTGCCGCTGCCGGAACATTAGCCATCGTTTTAATAAATCGAAATTCAATAATGTGTTACCAATATTATATTAACACGCGACGCGGCGATTGATGAACACTTTTAAAGAAGATCGTCGTCGTAGGTACAAAACGCAGATAACGATACTGTATATTTGTGGCGGTTGCAAGTCACGTCACTACAGTTGTACTGTGATATGAAAATCATGTGCTCGTTCAACCTTCAACACCGAGTCGCCAACGTAGTTCGTTCGTTCATGTAGTTCTCGGTCGTCGCGCGATTACCATATACCTTTGAGTATAAATAACTAGCGGTACTCGCCGTATACCGTTCATGGAAAATTGAACTCTAGTTCGATTGAACTAGTTCAATGAACTAGTTCACTTCAGTGAGTGTGAACGCGCGAACTGAATCACCGAAATGAACTAGAAGTCCCATCTCTACGTACAGTACAGTGAGAGAATCATAATCCTAAACAGCTGGTACCGCCGTTCAGTGCAGCCAACAAATCGGTTGCATGTTAAACACTATTATTCGAATTAAAAACGAAGGGTCACATTGATTCTAGGCATCACGCCATTTTATTTTAGCAGAGAAGAAAAACAGTTCACACACAGTGAGCTTCGCGTCAGTACTGAACCTGTCGCTGTCGGTCAGCACACGACCTGTCGCTGTCGCTTCAGTACTGGACGTGTCGGTGTCGGTTAGCCGAATGATAAACACACTCGCGGCACTCGCGGCTATCATACACTCGACGCCATACGATATTGCATTTGCCACAGCACGCTTTCCCGTACTGCATTCCGTTCAGGATTTCAGATTTTAGTTTTCTAATAGACAGCCTTACGAATGAATAATTAACACGGATAGACGCAATAGGAATAATCTTTATTGTTTTAGCAGAGAGCGTAGTAAGCTACTCAAGGTAGAACGAAAACGAATTGGGCAGTCATATTCTGTATCATGCTGCTGGCTGCAGCTGGAAAACTTCTACAGACTTGATAGCGAGAGGCGTATCGTTAGCGGATTGCTCAGCTCTAGTCTTGATTCATTCAATGTTTTTTCACTTGGAGTGCTTATGTTGGTAGTGATTTTATTTTTCATTTTTATTTTTATTTTTTTTAACTAGGTTAGGGCTTATTTTTCTTCTGACAGGCTTGTGAAGGTGTTAGAATGGAAAAGACTATTAATCACATTTTTCATTAATTAACACCAATTTTATAAATGGAATTAAACTTTTTGTGTTCCAGATTTCATACTGTAGTAATGGAAATTAGCTTTCTCACAGTGCGAATTCTGAATTTTTTGAATGAGAATTTTTTTATTGTATATTAATATTTATTTTAATTCATAACTTTTTTCTCCTAGGTTTTTGCTTATAACTTCTAACAACAACCACATTTGTGGAGAACTCATTATCAGGACTCACACATCTATACACATTAGTATCATTCAAATTTAGATTTTTTATGGAGAGAACATTACTATTGAGGATGGGATGGACTCGGTCACTGAATTTTATCATTTCATTTTCCCCTTTGTACCAAGTCTTATAATCTGGAAATTGTTGCTCATCATAGACACATTTAAGGATAATGTTGGAGCCTTCCTCTGCGACTAAAGTTTTTACCCAATATTTCAAGACATATGGATCAGGAAAATACTTGATAATAGGGAATTCAGTT